>SJXQ01002078.1:332580-399109 GCA_006408695.1 Aepyceros melampus
CCCCCACCCTCCCGCCCCACACCCTCTCTCTGGATTATTTTCAAAGCAATTTAATTATATTATTTCATTTGATCTTGAACATATTGACTGTTTAGGAAATACTATTTTTCTAAACTACAGATATGTAAACTAAGGCTCAGGATCTTTTGATTTATTAATGTTAAAATTCATGCAAGTAGTGAAAAATAGATGCATAAACAGATTATAAGATGTCTGCTACTTTTATTGAGTCATTCAGTCATCCATTCTTTAGATTATTTTAAGAACATATTCTATATCAGGTACTTAGAATTTAAAGAATACCATAAAGTTTCTCTTTAAAAAGCTTATTTCTACCTCAATTTTGATCCTTCTGTTGTCAAGTCATCATACTAATTTTAAAAACAGAGCCTAAAATCCAGGTCAATAACGAGTAAGCCACTGAGCGACTTCACTTTCACTTTTCACTTTCATGCATTGGAGAAGGAAATGGCAACCCACTCCAGTGTTCTTGCCTGGAGAATCCCAAGGGTGCGGGAGCCTGGTGGGCTGCTGTCTATGGGGTGGCACAGAGTTGGACACGACTGAAGCGACTTAGCAGCAGTAGCAAGCGTTATTTTTGGCTTGTCTCCATTTTGAGATCTCACTAAAATGATCTGTTCTTTTAGGAGGAAGAAGCTAAAAAAGGAGTAATTTCTTTGATTGTGGTAAAGCTGTGAAATAAAGTTAATTAACAGTAAAATAAGATGCAGTTGACAATTAAACAGGGTCGGAAGTAAAGAGCTAATCTTATAGGAAGCTCTTTGAAAGTCTTCACATTCAGATTCGGTCACTGGGCCAACGATTGAGTACCAAAACTATGGAAATTAATTAGAAAATTAGAATGGTGACCTTTGTGCCCTGCTTCCTTATAATATTGACTAGCTTTAGGACTAAATCCAGATTTAATTCAACAATCTTGCCAATCTCTTTTTTTTGACAGACAACGCAGAGGTAAGAAACATACCTTAAAAACGGAAGACCTTGGCTTGATCTGCAAAATAACCTGCACTGGGGAAATGACTGTAACATAGGCTAGAGAGATTTTTCTGTATACAGAGTCATTTAACACAAAGTAACTTCCTCATCAGAAACCACAGCCAATTAACATTTTAGAATCATGATAATGTGAATAAATGACCTGAAAGAAAGAATGTCAAGCTTGGTGTGAGGAATATGTTTTCTTTTTCTTTTCTTTCTTTTTTCTTTCTTTTTTTTTTTTTGTTTTTTAGCTGAAGGGTCTTAAAATCATGTTGACATACAACTGTCCATTTTATGGTCATTTTTCAATGTTATGAAAGTTTTAAGTGATGTTAAGAATGAATAACAGTAAAGCCTTTGTTTTGTTGTCAAATAACCAAAATTCTATCTATGCTTTAACATGTAAAACAACTGCATAATGACAAAGATAATGTTGGCATTGGGCTTCCCAGGTGGCACTAACGGTAAAGAACCCGCCTGCCAATGCAGGAGACCTAAGAGAGGCGGATTCAGTCCCTAGGTTGGGAAGATCCCCTGGAGGCGGACACGGCAACACTCCAGTATTCTTGCCTGGAGAATCCCATGGACAGGGGAGCCTGGTGGCTACAGTCCATGGGGTTGCAAACAGTCAGACAAGACTGAAGTGACTTAGCATGCACCCACACAGACTCTGTTCTATGTACCAGAAGCTATGCTTAAAAATTTAATATAAAATGTATCGTTAAAAAAAAGAATTCAAAGATGTATATATTTGTATTCTAGGTCGGTAAACTGAGACCAAGGTTATGTTACTGTAACTTGTATGTAAAAGATCCAATTTTAAAAGCCAAATAAGTCACTTAGTCGTGTCTGACCCTTTATGACTCCATGGACTCCAGCCTGCCAGGCGTCTTTGTCCATCACCGTAAGTTGCCTTATACATTCACAGTAAAAGTCCTCAGTTTATATCTTACTCTACCTAATCAAAATTTTGCCACTTAAGATGCATTTTATCTAAGACCATTATACACCAATACATATGGCTTCCCAGGTGATGCTAGTGGTAAAGAACCCTCCTGCCAATGTGGGAGACATAAGAGACATGGGTTTAATTCCTGTGTCAGGAAGATCTCCTGGAGAATGGAATAGCCACTCACTCCAGTATTCTTTCCTGGAGAATCCCATGGATGGAGGAGCCTGGCGAATTATATAGTCCATAGGGTTGCAAAGAGTCAGACATGACTTAAGCAACTTAGCACACACGATATATAGACATATAAACACATAGAAAACCTAGAAATCTATTTAAAAAGCACATGCTGCTTTTGTCATCCTTACAATCTTACAATAGTATGATTAGTTGCAAATAAACACTGTAGGATAAGCAGAACAAACATATGAAAACTTTAACAAGTTCATCTTAATTAGGAAATACATACCAGATATTGTGGGCAGAGATAAAGAAAGGTAAAGAAAACACAAGATTGCTAAAGTCGTGTGTGCAGATCATGTCATTTATTATTTATGCAACATTATGTTAAGGATAGCACTGAAGACTTCCAGGCTTCTAAACGTCTTTCCTACCCAGTGTCATACCTGAAATTTCCCTTTCAGAGTGCCACATACTGCCACTTAAAAACTGGATCATTATGAACACTAAAGTCTTCCTCTGAGGAGTGGTGTTTCAACTCTTTAAGTGAATAGAGTTAAGATACTTTCTGTATGACCATTCTGAAAATAAATAACACAATCATTAAAGAAATATGAATTAGATGTGTAGGGGTAGAGTAATGAACACAGCAAACTTCTAAATTTTATTTTTGCCTGTGGCCAAAAATGATTGTAGTATTCTCCTGATATTTTCTGTATGCAAAAAATAAATCTAACTCATCCCTGAAGTCTGGGATTTGAACAAATGTTGATGTAGTTTATATATTACTGAGAAAACATGAAAATAGAAAGAATTGGCCCATTTTGAATAGGCATGAGATATAGGGAAAGAAAAGGTTTCAGTTCAGTGTTCTCCCTCAGACTTTTAATTATTCATCAAATTCATTGAAAATAGGAGAAATATTGTGAAATAGCTTGGGGAACAAGTTTTAATTATACTCAATTTATAACCAAAATAAAATAGAATGCAAACTCCATGAGGGAAGAGATTTTGACCTACTTGCTCACCTTTGTTTATTCCAGTCCATCCTGTGCCGTGTCGAGCACATATACCCACAGGATAAACTACATACAAATATGTCTCTAGCTCCAACTTGCTGCTGTGTGCTAGCTATGGGTCTTTGTTGAGTCTAATGACAACACCAGTCTCACTGAAATGTGAAAAAGATGCATATTAAAAATTTTGTACAGTATCTGACACATGATAAGCACATTTTAAAACTTTTTAAAACTAAAAAAATTCTGTTATTAGTTGTATATATGTTTAATTCTAGTTACTTTGACTATTTTTTGTATTGCTCTTTTAGCTTGTTGAGAAGCACTCTCAACTATTGGTTTGCTTTTACACAGATGACTAAATATGAAACCTCTATGTGCAAGAATAGATCTTTAGCCAATATGTTCTTGCAAAACTCTCAGTCAAAATCAAGTATACACATTCTAAATCAAACTATGTTAAACATTTTTAATATGAGAGAATTGAGGACCTTCCCCTGCCCATGAGAATTTTATCATTGCTAATTCAATAAAATCACATGTACAGGAGAGCTTGTAAAAGTGTGCTATGACATACTATGACCATTAAGAACTACTGATATTGATATTAATTGGAGTCACAAAGTCACAAGAAGTCAGAGAAAATGAAATAATTCAGCCCAAATTTCAGTGGTTATAGATTCAAAATGCATGATGCTATGCTGAACATTAGCAATTTTCCATATTCCTTGCTGCATTTGACATCACATAGCCCCAGCCTTTCAGTCTTCTCCTTATGGTCCTATAAGAAAATAAGACTTTATACTATGCCCCGGTGAAGTGCCATTTCAAATCTAGGCAGCAGACAGGATGGAGTTGCTACACGACTCTCTTCTTCTTGAAAACATATTATCCCCTAATGGGTATATTCTCACCTTCCCACCCTTTCCTGGGAGAAAACAGTCCATGACATTTTAGAAATATGTGCTGCAAATTGGCAGGCACAAGCACCCTAAAAGACTATAAAATAAACATGAATCCCCTTTGAAAAAAACTTTATATTTTCATCACATCCCCTGTAAGCTAACACACTGCACTGTTTACAGTCTTCCACTACAATATATTTTGAAACGATTACCTTCTTCTGAGTCATTTGTGTCATATGCTCTCCATAGGTACCCATAAAATGAAAATGTAAGCCGTTTTTATTGGCCACACTACATCTTAATTGAAAATATTAAAGGGGATTGCTCTCCTACTGATTTTTTCCTCCATTTAATTGGCTAATCATATGATATTTTTAATGGAATAATCGTGAAAGAAAATATGAATCTAATTTAAATTCAAACTGGATTTGGGATATTTAAGAGATTATCCCAGAGTAGCAGAGGGTGCATGAGGCAATAAACATCTGTTCATTCCTGACCACTAGCCTTGGTGTTTATGAGCTTGGGGGATATTTATTTTCAGGAGACATGATTCTCTACATTTGCGCTTTAGCTGTTTTACTGCTGTGATTTTAGTAAAAAATTTTAAATTTATCAGCAGATTTTTGCCCATTTTTTCACCTTTCTCTTTGTACTTTTATCAAAATACAATTCTGACAAATGAATTATTGTTCCACAGAATCACCACATTTTACTGAGAGGAAGAATTCAGCCATTTATTTATTATGGTTCTATAATGCAGAATAAATAGATGAACCAAACCATGTTACAGCATTGGGCATGTCCTTTGGTAAGACCATAATAGCCTCAGTGGTAGAAAATTAAATATTCCATTCATGCATCCATTTGAGAGTTTTTGAATCTCTACATTGTCATACATGTTGGAAGCTACTATAAGCTAAATAAAGACAAGCGCCAATAATCTCAGAATTTGCAGTGTACTGAGGGAAATCAGGGGCTTCCCAAGTGGCTCAGTGGTGAAGGATCTGCCTGCCAATGCAGGAGCCACTTGAGATGTGGGTGGGTTTAATCCCTGGGTCAGCAGTATTCCCTGGAGGAGGAAATGGCAACTTCAGTATTCTTGTCTGGATAATCCCACGGACAGAAGAGCCTAGCAGGCTACAGTCCATGGGGTTGCAAAGAGTCGGACATGACTCAGCACACATACACAAGAGAGATCAACCTACCTTTGTGAAACCTAACTCTGCAGTTTTAGGCATTGGAGAATTGTAATGTAATAATGGCAGAAATGAGTTTATAATAATGCTTACTAAACGGATATTAGAGGTGAAACTGACATGCAAATTCAGAGAAAGATTATAGTGGACTCAGGTAGACAAGTAACAGTTTACTTCAGAATATTGGCTTTGACTATTTGGGATGTAAAAACTGGAATTTTGGTTAAAAGTACTCAAACAGATGTTACAAGGTGTATAAATGCCCATAGCTGGCTAGGAGACAGAGATATGTCAACTGAAGTTTCTCTGGTCCTACCAATTTGTGAGTACAAAAGAGCCCTCATTACTATAAGTGATATAGGGGTTGTATATGTGTGTGTGTGTGTGTGTGTGTGTGTGTGTGTGTGTATGTAGGTTGTATAAAGTGATATATGGGTTGTATAATGGGTTACTGTCCTCTACCTAATTCAGCTGGAATTCTCTGCAAATTTTCCTAGAGAACATCTAAGAATTAATAGAGGGTATCACACCTATGTCTATAATCACCTCTCTGTCAGGCATTACAGAAGTTCCCTAAAACAGAGTTGCCTTTTCTTCAAGTGTTGCTAATCTTCTTCTTTCAGCTGAAGCTGAAGCTGAAGCTCCAATACTTTGGCCACCTGATGCAAAGAACTGACTCCTTAGAAAGGACCCTGATACTGGGAAAGATTGAGGGCAGGAGGATAAGGAGATGACAGAGTATGAGATGATTGGATGGTGTCACCAATTCGATGACCATTAGTTTGAGCAAGCTCTGGGAGTTGGTTATGGACAGGGAAGGCTGGCATGCTGCATTCCATGGGGTTGCAAAGACTCAGATACCACTGAGTACTTGAACTGAACTGACTCTCTTCCCAGTTTGCATAATCTCATTTTGAATGCACCTGCTGCAACACAGAACAATGTGATCTTAGGCACATCCCTCCTGGAAACCATCTCTTAGACTGCTTCAATGTACACTGCTGGTGAGAATCCAAATTCATAGATGCCTACAGTGTTCAAACTTCACCTGTTTCCAAGGTGAAGTGTGGTCCATCTCTCACCCTTTGTATTATACCTATTTAGAGGAATCTTAAGAATGTAATACTTATATTACAAGATCCCCAAAAACTTTCAGTGAAACTCCTCTATGTGTTACTTATGGTACTTGACTCCTCTTGAGGCCTCAGACTTTAAGTTTTTACTTTCTGGGTGATCAGTTGTTTGTTTTTTGTTTTTGTTTTTTTAATCAAAGCTTTGTTGTTGAGTTAGCTAATTAGGTTGGACTTCCCTTCGGATGGGTTCCAAAAAGGAGGGTTTTCCCATTTCTTTATAGAAATATTTTTTGTGAAATCTTGTAATAGGTCATGTGTGTGCATGCATGCTAAGTTGCTTCAATTGTGTCCAACTCTATGTGATCTCATGAACTATAGCCCACCAGGCTCCTCTATCCATGGGATTCTCCAGGCAGGAGTATGGTGTGGGTTGCCATGCCCTCCTCCAGGAGATCTTCTCAACCCATGGATCAAATCCAAGCCTCTTATGTCTCCTTATGTAATCAACCCTTAGGCCTAGCAGCAGGGATTAAATTGTAGGCTTGAGATGATATACAAAAGTTTGTATCTCACAGGGAACACAAGACAATAACATATCATCTGTTTTTCTGCTGGACATATTTTGCTAACTGAAATAGTCTTATATCATGTTTTTAATATATGAATTGTTGCAACAGAAAGAATCCACATGGCACCCTTTTGGGCACTTCCAAGTGACTCATGAGATTACAAAATAGCTTCAGAGCCTGGCCTACATATTAATGTTTGATTTGAGAATAGTTACCAAAAAAGTACATGAGATTTTAAATGGCTAGAGAGCTACATGAAATAATAGCAATTAATTTTTGAAATTGTACATTACCTTATTAAATAAAATATATTCCACTTTTGAGTTAGTTATTTTACTACAAACAGAAGCACATTGGCCAGAGATTTAAGCAACCAAACTGTTATTGATTGTCAGTGGTATAAGTGGTGATCTTAATTCAAGCAGTCCAGAGCAAAATTTCTTCAAGGTGAATGTCTCATTAATGATCATTTGTTTTCATTTGGGGCCAAGATTTTAGTGGTAGCCTTGCTCAGAAAACAGAAGAACCTTTAGAAATATATAATATATTGGGTGAGGGATGAATGTTAGGTTAAGTGAATCATAAGGCAGAAATGAGTAAGTAAGAAATGTGGTCTATGACCTGATAATATTGTTCCTGTTCTTGTATATCTAAGGTCTGTGATTTAATGCCCTTTGTACAGCCAAGGCTTTGAAAAGGGTAAATAGCATAAATCTCCTTTTTATACATATTTGCACATTTAATATTAACTCTTCAGATTTTATTAGCACTAGTCTCAGCTGACAGTTTAGAGAACTGAGTTGGAAATTAGGTGGTGTGCTTTTGTTCCAAGTGTGATTTTAATAATCTATGTTTTCCAGTGAAGGCAATTTCACTGTCTAGCCCGTAGGTTCTTCATGACTCAAATGAAGATTATTGAGCCTGGCAATTTCAGAGGTCTCTAGTATTTTTATTCCCATCTATTGTCTGAGAATTAGTTATGTTCTCTTTATTAGGGCTGATTTTGGACCCATTAAGAATGTATAAAAGTTTAGGAACAAAACTTTTCAGAACAATAAAATATCCTTGATTATGTTATCCTTTATATTGTCTATTTATATTCTATTTGGCCTGCCATTGCTTATATAAGTGGCTTTATAATTGTATCATCTTTTATAAGTATTGTTCTGATTTCTTCTAATTTTGCTTTTAATTTTATGAAGCTGTAGTAAGACCCAGGTTTTCCTTCACTTCATGGTGTACATATAAGTCTTTTAGATTTTTATGCACTCCATTCCTAGTATTTGATAAACATAACAGACTAGACAATTTTTGGCACCCAGGTCTCAAGGATGAGGTACATTTTTGTGCTTTGTATATGACTTGTTTAAAGAATGTCTGAATCTGTTTTCAATAACTCATGGCATCAAAATCATAGCCGGAGAAGAAAATAAATTACATTGTTTCTTCTTGTGCATTTTAATATTTTATTTTCCAAATATTAGAGGATGATATACTGACCATATTTTTTAAGTTTAAGTATTTTAAGTTAAAGTAAAGGAAAAGGTCAGTTTTTCATTCTAGTCCCAAAGAAAGGCAATGACGAAGAAGGCTCAATTTACCGCACAATTGCACTCATCTCACACGCTAATAAAGTAATGCTCAAAATTCTCCAAGCCAGGTTTCAACAGTGTGTGAACTGTGAAATTCCAGATGTTCAAGCTGGATTTAGAAAAGGCAGAGGAACCAGAGATCAAATTACCAACATCTATTGGATCATTAAAAATGCAAGAGAGTTCCAGAAGAACATCTACTTCTGCTTTATTAACTATGTCAAAGCCTTTGACTATGTGGATCTCAGCAAGTTGTGGAAAAATATTAAACAAATGTAAATACGAGCCCACCTTACCCATCTCCTGAGAAATTTGTGTGCAGGTCAAGCAGAAACAGTTAGAACCAGACATGGAAGAACAGGCTGGTTCCAAATTGGTATGGAAAAGCCTATACCATCAAGGCTATATATTGTCACCCTGATTATTTAACTTCTATGCAGAGTACATGATGAGAAATGCTGTACTGGATGAAGCACAAGCTGGAATCAAGATTTCCAGGAGAAATATCAATAACCTCAGATATGCAGATCACACCACCCTTATGGCAGAAAGCGAAGAAGAACTGAAGAGCCTCTTGATGAAAGTAAAAGAGGAGATTGAAAAAGTTGACTCAACATTCAGAAAATGAAGATCATGGTATCCGGTCCCATCACTTCCATTTGCCACATCACTTACTGCAAATAGATGGGGAAACAATGAAAACAGTGACAGTGATTTTACTTTGGGGGGCTCCAAAATCACTGCAGATGGTGACTGTAGCCATGAAATTAAAAGATGCTTGCTCCTTAGAAGAAAAGTTGTGACCAATCTAGACAGCATATTAAAAAGCAGAGCCATTACTTTGCCAACAAAGATCTGTCTAGTCAAAGCTATGGTTTTTCCAGTAGTCATGTATGGATGTGAGAGCTGGACTAAAAGAAAGCTGAGTGCCAAAGTTGATGCTTTAGAACTGTGGTGTTGGAAAAGACTCTTGAGAGTCCCTTGGACTGCAAGGAAAAATCCAACCAGTCCATCCTAAAGGAAATCTGTCCTGGATATTCATTGGAAAGACTGACGCTGAAGCTGAAACTCCAATACTTTGGCCACCTGATGCAAAGAACTGACTCATTTTAAAAGAACCTGATGCTGGGAAAGATTGAAGGTGGGAGAAGGGAATGACAGAGGATGAGATGGTTGGATGGCAGTACCAACTCAAAGGACATGAGTTTGAGTAGGCTCTGGGAATTGGTGATGGACATGGAAGCCTGGAGTGTTGCAGTCCATGGGGTCCCAAAGAGTCAGACACGCCTGATTGACTGACTGACGTGATAGTTGGTTTATAATATATTAATTTCAGATATACAGCTTAGCAATTCAGTATTTTGATAATTATACTTCATTTAAAGTTATTATAAAATAGTGAGCTATTATAAAATCCTCTGAGCCACCAGGGAAGCCACATTATAAAATAATGGCTATTTTCCCTTTGCTGTACAGTGTATCCCTGTAGCTTATTTATTTTTGACATACTTTTAGTTCGTAACGCTTAAATTTTTATACTATCTGGCCTTCCTCCCCATTTTTTCTCCCCAGTGGCAGTCACTAGTTTGTTCTCTATATCTGGAAGTCTGTTTATATTTTGTTATATTTATTCATTTTTTTATATTCCACATATAATTGATAATATACATTATTTGTCTTTCTCTGACACTTCATGAAGCATAATACCCTCTAGTTCTGCCAATGTTGTAGCAAATGCAACAACATAGAATTTTATTATTTTTAATGGTATTTTGTTATTTTTATTGCTGAGTAATATTCCATATCCCCTGGAGAAGGAAATCACAATGCATTCTAGTATTCTTGCCTGGAGAATATCATGGACATAGGTGCCTAGCAGGCTACAGTCCATGGGGTCTCAAAGAGTCAGATATGACTGAGAGACTGACTCAGGACTCATATCCCATCTTCTTTATTCTTCTGTTGATAGACACTTAGTTTCCTTACATATCTTGGCTCTGTTAAATAATGCTGCTGTGACACTGTGGTGCATGTACTTTTAGAATTAATGTTTTTATTTTCTTTATATATTTTCACAGGAGTGAAATGGCTAGATCATATGGTAGTTCTATTCTTAATTTCTTCAAGAACTTTCATATTGTTGTCTACAGAGACCATTCCAGTTTTTATTTTCAAGCTCCTGGTGAATCTTAAACTCCAAAAACTTGAGATCCTGTGATGATCATTTCTTGACAGCCCATGCAATTAAAGCAGCACACTGCTTTCACAATGATATAAATGTGTATATTGGAGAAAGAGTATCATTCCTTCTTTGAATCATATTAGATTTTGAAATAAAGGCCATATAAAGCCTTTTAGACTGCAGAGTGTATAATAAGTCAGATAAATGATTTCCTATACCATCAGGTATGCATAATTCTAGTACAGAAGCCTAAGGGATACCCTTCTAAATATCTTGATGTTCCTCTAACTCATAAGTGTAATGTAATATACCATGCTGCAAGATAGTATGAAAGGAAGGAATTATTTCAGCTTATCTGTATTAGCTTTATTGTGAAAAATCTCTTTTATTACCTTGATAAACACCAGTGCAGAGGTTTTCCTTAATACAGCATGGGACTTGGATGGAATATTGCATGTCTTGGGTGTTTTAGCTGCATATCTTACTTTATGATCCTCTGATACACTTTTTGGGGTCTTACCTTCTTGTAGGTGACAGTTTAAGTTTGTGCAAATACATGAGATAACACAAAGAAATATTAGAGAAGAAGCAGAGAGGAAGGTCAAGAGTATAACCTAGGGAGACATCTTGTACTGAATGGTTATATTAATGAGAGATAGTCAAAGGATAAGAGTAGTGTTAGGGTTACATAAAAAGGACAAAAGGCTTTGTCATTGAAAAACAGGGAGAAGAAAAATTTAAGAAGGAAAAAAGACACTCATGGTCTCAAATGTTACGAAGACACATAGGACAAATACAGGAAAACAACAGTAAATCTAAGAACTTGGAAGGAAATGTTTCTGTACAAAATTTTGGAAAGGTATGCATACTTACTTGACTTACTCCACCTCTGCCTTGACTCCACCACACGCAGAATGCAAAAGGGTAATAGCTTGCTTATAGGGATACCTTTCCTTTCCTGTTGAAAAGAAAAATGAATAGTTGTTGGTATATCAAGTTAATACATCATTCCTTTCTTAGGGGTACTATGAAAACATGGTACAGGTGAATAGATTAATTCTCAAAATTTGCTCCAAGATGCTTAACCATAAATATTAGAATATGGTATACATCATATGCCTCTCTCAATGAATATCTTTGCATAGTTTCTTTTTAATGGCGGACAATGCCTCTAAGCCTGTCACTTAAACCTTCAAATGCAAATGACTCATCTTCTTATGAAGCTCATTACTCTACTGATACTTTATAAGACATGAAGTGACATGGAAAATTTAGAGTTCCCCGCTGTCATTATGATCACATTAATTAAGCAATAAGACCCAGCAGTACAGGAACTACATTGTAGTAATTCATATCTTGGGATAAATGTTCAAAGAAGTGCTTGGGAATAAAGCCACAAGACTCCCATTAATGTCATGAGTCTACGTGGATTAATGCTGGACACCTGCTTCTCAACTCTGACATTGCTGGTAACT
This sequence comes from Aepyceros melampus, assembly GCA_006408695.1. NCBI lineage: Eukaryota > Metazoa > Chordata > Mammalia > Artiodactyla > Bovidae > Aepyceros > Aepyceros melampus. The sequence goes on from SJXQ01002078.1 coordinate 344,720, forward strand.
ATGGGTCCTGACTTATCTTAATCTTTATAGAAATATGATTGTGCCTCACTCCCCTTCTTAATACTTCTGTTCAGGACCATTTCATTTGCCAATGCATGCTAAGTCACTTCAGTTGTTTCTGACTCTTTGTGACACCTTAGACTGCAGCCCACCAGGCTCCTCTGTCCATGGGATTCTCCAGGCAAGAATACTAGAGTGAGCTGTCATGTCCTTCTCAGGGGATATTCCCTACACAGGTATTGAACCCAAGCCTCATGCCTCCTGTGATAGCAGGTGAGTTCTTTACCACCAGCACCACCTGGGAAGCCCTCACTTTCAATACTTTTCTCACATTAAAGGTAAATTTTAAAAAAAAAAGTAAATTCAGAGGCACAATTATAAAAACAAGGATATTTGGGAAGACACCTAATTTCATGGAAAGACAATTTTAAAATGTCACATTAATGTGTTGGTGGAAACAAAATCACTCTGAAGTAGAAGTCTATCTAAGAATATATTTGGAGGTTATTATAGTTTCAAACAAAAATCTAGACCACTGAGACTGAGAGCTGTGGCCTGTGTCCTAGATATGAACAAGCAAGTATCAGAATCCAGGAATCATGAATATGATCACATTTCAGACATCTCAAATTCCATGAAAAAAAATCATCTTTGGGCAAGTATGCTTTTGTTTGTTTGTTTTCTGCCAGTGTTTTCTACTCCCTATTTGGTGTTGGTGACATTTTGGATCCATTCTTATTAGTACTACTTAGGAACTTAGAAGTTTTACCTGAATTTAGGGGTTCTTAACTTGTGATCTCTTTCTGAGATCAACAGTATCTCCTGAAAAGTTGTTAGAAATGCGAAGTATTAGAACTCACCACAAACATACTGAATCAGATTCTCTGAAGTTGAGACCCACAAACTGTGCTTTAACCAAGAAATCTGAGTTTTTTTGAGAATGATAAAATTTGAAAGGCAAAGTTATAACTGAAGAAGAAATAATGCCACTATTTCTGTATAATCTGTCTTTTGCTATCAGAGAAAGCATCTTGGTTATAGGCCTCTTAGAGAATTCTTTTAGGTGTTTACTTTAAAATATGATGTTGTCTTAACTTCATTAAGATTCAGTAAGTCAGTTTGGCTCTCCCTATGGAATTTGCCTATCAGAATCTGCCTAGTTCTTTTCCCTCAAAAGTCTATAGATAATGGAAGGTGGAAGGGAGGCTCAAGATGTAAGGGACATATGTATACCTATGACTGATCTACGTTGACGTAAGGTAGAAACCAACACAATATTGTAACTATCCTTCAATTTAAAATAAATAAATTAAGAAAAAGTCTATAGATGGATGTACAACCATCTTTTATCTAACTGTAATGAACATATTTAATTCCACCAAAAGTTTGGCTTTAATATGTAACTATTTCATTTGTCTGAGCATTATGTCAACAATGGTTGTAGTTTGTCTCTGTTCTTCTGCATTTTCTGGCACACAAGATGTCTATTTTGATTTTGTGATGCCATTAGTGTGTTCTTTTTCTTTTTGGTCAATTACTAGACCCCTGCCTGAAAGTCTCAACCTCTGACACTATCTCAATACGTATTTCCTCTAGGACCAGAGATGTACCTTCCTCTAATAATTTCCTCTGAGAGACTGATGAGCCATAGAACTGAACCCCATATGCTACCTTATTGGATTTCTGCATACAGTTCTACCCCTGAAACATGTCCGTGCTCCATCTGCCTTTTAAGATGCTCCCCTTTATCTCTATTGGATCTGTGTGATAGTGGCTGCTTTTCTGGACACAATGTCTGAAGTTCTCCTCTCTGGACTCAGTGTTCAGTCTTCCTTCCTAGCCTATCTTCTCCTTGGGACTTCCCAACTGTTATGTCTGGATCTAGCCTTTCCTAGTTGACACCACTATACTCTGGTTAGCTTTTAAGTTACTACCCACCCACCCCTATATGAAAATTCTATGATAGTTTCCATCTAGGATTCTCTCTATTGCCAATTTAAAATAAACAGGCTTATTAATGGCAGAAATTACAAAATGAATCTTCACTACCAAAGGCTATATTCAGGCCAAGACCACCACACTTATAACATAGAGATTAAGAGATGACTTCTGGGATCAGTGTTGTTTCAAAATTACACTCAAATTCTTGAGTAGTTATGTGATTTCAGTAAGTTGCGGAACTCTCCTAAATATCAGGGTTTTGTTTTATGTTTTATTCTATAAACTAGGAATAATACTACTTTTTGATATAGGATTATTGAGAAGAGTAAAATAGCCAGGAAGAGCTCCTGACATATATTAATCCTCAATACATATGCATTATTGATGTTATACTGCTCATTTCCTGAAGATACCCAAGTGAATTGCCTGTGTTTCTTCATCTCAAGAAGATGACAATTAAGTGGAGGACATTAAATATATGTTTAGATAGTGATAGGGACTTCCCTGGTGGCTCAGAGGTTAAAGCGTCTGCCTGGAATGCGGGAGACCCGGTTCATTCCCTGGGTCGAGGAGATCCCCTGGAGAAGGAAATGGCAACCCACTCCAGTACTCTTACCTGGAGAATCCCATGGAGGGAGGAGCCTGGTAGGCTACAGTGCATGGGATTGCAGAGTCGGACACGACTGTGATTTCACTTTCACTTTAGATAGTGATAAATGTTAATGAAGATGTACAAATAAAATTATTATTGGAGTTGGAAAGTACTTTTGACTATGGGAGTCAGAAATAAAAAAAGATCTTGGTGGTATTAGCATTTAGCTATATTTTTGCATTTGAGAATGCATTTTTTGGCAAAGCTAATAGAGAGGGTGACATGGGGTGGGGATTACATTTCCAGAGGCTGCACTAAGCTGGAAGAGTTAAGGTACTATGTAATTGAATTCTTAAGGGAAACAAAATGAGACAGGTTTTTATCTTCATCTAAATGATGAGAAAACTGAGTTTAAAAGTTTAAAAGTCAAGGGAAGTAGTGAAAAGCTACAGCAGAATAGCTAGAAACAAAAGTCCTGAAGTCAAAATCCTGGTCTAAATCACAACTTCTCTTCCAGTAGCCTGGAAGGAACAAGAAAGTCATCCCGTCTCTCTTTGGATGTTTTCATTAACAGGGCACCCATGAGATGACTTATTCTAACTGGATAATTCTGTGTTTTTAAAATACTATTTTTAGAAATAATGTTTCTATAATTATTATAGGTTTTTCTCTGATCTTTTCAATATTGTGTTAAAAATATTGGGGAAAAAAAAATCAAAATCCAAAAAAGTTCAGAGGTGAATCATTGTGACTAGATTGGTAGATCCTATCATATGACTCATATGAGCAATATATCTTGGCATTTTCAAAGTGAGATACATTGATCTGGATAATATAGATAGCATTTATTTTTGAATAACATAGATACTGGGTGGGACAATAATCATAGCCTAATAAAGCAGATGAGAAAAAGGTATACTGATAATGTTTGAGTTTACATAAAGAAATTTGCTGAAATGCTTCATATCTTTGATTATCAGATGGATTGAATGTGTTAGGAGAAGTGTACAGAGTAAGGCATATTGAGTGTAGCACTTTAACAGAATCATCTTTTAGGATTTGAAATAGCTCAGCTGGAATTCCATCACTTCCACTAGGTTGGTTAGTAGTAATGCTTCCTAAGGCACCCTTGGCTTCACACTCCAGCATGTCTGGCTTTAGGTGACTGACCACACCATTGTGGTTGTCTGAGTCTTTAAGAACTTTTTTGAGAATGTGGTTAGACTGCATTTTAATTCAAGTTATCAGTTACTTCAGACAGAATTTTTAAATAGCATTGATGCGGGATACACTATTCCACTCTCATCATTCAACTTAAATGTGTGTTTTGCTAATGGCAGGGATGTTTTCCTGCCCTTTTGCTTCAAGGTATCTCTTAAGGTTCATTTCATGTCCCAATCTCTCCTTGGTTAAATATTTTAAGCTTTATCTGATTCTGCTTCTTATGATTCTTTCTGGTTACCCCAGAAAATCTAGCAGTGGATTAAACAGAGTCTACTCTTTCTCCAATACTTGTATGTGTTTGATTTTCTTCCCTAGATGATTATAAAATAATCTCAAGCAAAAGTTATGCCATACACTTTTGTTTATGTGTGTAACTTCTCCGTATGTAAAGTAAAAAAAAATACAAGGCAAAGTAGAAATCCACTAGAACCTGTTACAATATAGAGATAAAGTTAGTACAGACTCTGTAAAGATGCAGAAATTGCTAGGTTTCTTTTTTTAAAACAATTTTGTTTTGAGAAAATTAAAAATTCTCCTGTAGTGTAATTTATTAACATTTCTTTGTTTTTAAACTTTTTTCCATGGGAATAACATTAGATATATCTATACAGAGAACTATAGATGTCAGTATAGATATCAGACATAGAGACTCTGCTGCAGTGCAGGAGACTAGAGTTCAATCCCTGGGTCAGGAAGATCCACTGGAAGAGGGAATGACAACCCATTCTAGTACTCTTCCCTAGAAAATCCCACAGACAGAGGGGCCTGGTGGGCAGCAGTTCATAGGGTCACACAGAGCCGGATATGACAGAAGTTACTAAGCAGCATCAACATCGATATAGATATCTCCTATTGATTCTATTTCTTCAAGAAGCTAGACTGTTTAGTAATATCTAGCACATACTGATTCCTACTAAAACTGAATAACTTCATCCTCAGTTCTCTGTACTAGGATCTGGTACATATCAGCAGCTGTATTTTGATCCAAGATCAAGAAAGTATTCCCCAGTAAGCTCTTCTGTCACCTTAGTAAAACTTCTGTCAAAAGAAGAATTTATTTTCTAACACCATATACTAAATATTAAAAAAAAAATCTTCCTTGTGCTTTACCTCTTTACTGCTTTTTAATTTCCATTGTTTCCTTAGTTGATAATATAATATTTTTCTCAATAAAATATATTACATTTTAAAATTAGGGTATATTGTGATAGTAGTATCTTGCTTCTAGTAATTTAAAAGTATAGAAGTTGGAGTACCCTGACTCCACAAAAAACCTTGGAGCTAATAAATGAATCTAGTAAGGTAGCAGCATACAAGATCAATACACATAAATCCATTGTATTTCTTTACACTATTAATGAAATACCATGAATAGAAAGTAAAAACAGCAACAACAAAATTCTAGTTTAAATTTCATAAAAGAAAAAAAAAATGTATATAAGAATAAACTTAACCAAGGAGGTGAAAGACCTCTATGCTGAAAACTATAAATCTTTGATAAAGTAAATTGAAAGTGATTCAAATAAATAAAAAGATATCCAATGCTCCTGAACTGACAAAAAATAATATCCATAAAGTATCCATACTAAAAGCAATCTACAGATTTAATGTTATCCCTGACAAAATATCCATGACATTTTTCACAAAACTAGAACAAATAATCCAACAATGTATATGGACCATCAAAAACCCAGAACTGCCAAAGTAATCAGAGGAAAAATAACAAAACTGGAGGCATAATCCTTCCAGATGTCAGACAATACTACAAGGCTACAGTAATCAAAACAGCAGAATATATAGTATTGGCACAAAAACAAACATATGGATTAATGAAATGTAATAGAGAGCCCAAAAATAAGCCCACATATCTACTGTCAATTAATCTGTGACAACAAAGGCAATATATGCAATGGAGAAAAGACAGTCTCTTCAGCAAGTGGTGTTGGGAAAGCTAGACAGCTAAATATAGATCAATGAAATTAGAACTCTCCCTCACACCATAACCAAGACCTAAATATAAGGCATGACACTATAAAACTCCTAGAAGAAAAGATAGATAAACCATTCTCAAACACAAATTGTATTAATATTTCCTTAGATCAGTCTCCCAAGAAAAAAGAAATAAAATAATCAAATGGGACCTAATCAAAGTTAAAAACTTTTGCCCAACAAATGAAAAGACAACTTACAGAATGGGAGAAAATATTTGCAAGCAATGTGACTGAAAAGGGGTTAATATCCAAACCATACAAACAGCCCATACAACTCAATATTATTTTAAAAAAGGAAGCAATTAGAAATATAGAAAGTTTACATGTAAGTATGTGTATGTTTTTTAGACCTCAAACATGGAAGCTGTTCAACTGATACCAGGTATCTAAAATACGGGCTTCCCATTTGGTGCTAGTGGTAAAGAACCCACCTGCAATGCAGGAAACATAAGAGATGTGGGTTTGATCTCTGGGTTGGGAATATCCCCAGGAGGAGGGCATGAAAACCCACTCAAGTATTCTTGCCTGGAAATCCCATGGACAGAGGACCCTGGTGGTCTACAGTGAATAGGGTCACAAAGAGTCAGACATGACTGAAGCAACTTAGCACACATACACATGCATCCAAACATATGATATGCATACACGAATTAATAGATAAAGGCATATACACATTTATATTTGAAACATTGGTGAATTTCACTTTAATTTCAAAAAATAAAATTTTGTTATCACAGAATTTAGCTCTAAAAGAAACCTTTATAAATGTTTTTAAATATACGTTTTCATTCATAGACCCAGAAAAAAACATCTTTTTTAAGATTGTATTGTTAGATCTGGGATTGATGTAAGAGTTTTTGAACTCCAATCCATTTTCCTTTTAAGATATTTTATCTCAAGTAAGAAATAATTGAAAAACCTAATATGTATTAAATGTTCTCTGCAAAGAGAACATTTAGAGGTCTGTTGCATTTAGAGGTCTCACAAATTAGTTGAATGGATAATAACTGATATTTTCTCATCTTTATGAGAAAATGCACTGAAACATTTTCATTTTGGAATTTAATCCTTCACTTTACCTACACAGTTGATCCCATATGCAAGTGAAAACACTGAAGTTCAGCCAGGTCAACCAAGCATGGATTCACAAGGCCAAGGACTCAGGATTGAACCTAGATTCTTTTCTCCACTATATTGAGCTCTCTTAACTCTGGGTAAGAACTATGTTCAAATGAGGGGTCTATTTTCAGTGTTACAGAAAAATTGTCAATTTTTTGTTCTTACGTTGGGCTTTTTGAAATCGTTGAAGAAAGAACAAATGCTAAATTTTCTGAATACAAAGGGAGATGACTCTGCTGCCTGGCTCCTAAGCTGAAAGCCACACTAATTCTCAAAACTAGAAAATGTCCCAAACACCTTGTAAGAAGTAAGTTTCTATTTAGCCTCTTCACTCTCCCAAAGGCCAACCCGTGTTCACATAACTCTTAGACCCTTGATGGAGTATATCACTTTGCCATTGATTTAAAAGCAAACAAGTCTCAGCACTAGCAATGACAACTGACCTATTACAAAACAGAACGCTTGATTACAAACATGCTGCTTCTCATATGTAAGTGCACACAACACTTTTCATTTAGGTAAATGCAATGAAACCAAACCTACTACGAATTTTCTCAAGTCAAGCACTGTCTTGAGGTTAGAAAGAATCAATTTATAATTTGGAGAGCAATATTTAGGCCTTTAGACTTCCAAAAGAATGAAGTGGAACAAACATCATAGCCAGAAAAATCAAGCATTTCATCTCTCCTCACATCTATGCTTGAACCTCAGCTCTGGGGCATAACTCAAGATTTGATATTAAAGTGTTTCATTTGTAGCCAATTAGGTCTAGGATTAGATTCTGCAGCCTCCTTGCACATGAGGACAAGAGTGTGATTCCAGCAACCTTATTTCCAGTCCTTTACCCCTTCACAATCCCTTCAGAACCATCACCGCCTTCATCAAAACAATTTCATTTGTACTTAGGAACGCATTACAGCCGGTAAGCGGAAGGTACAGAACAAGCTTAACCACTGTAGCTTTTTTTTTTTTAAACCATCTGAATATCACGAATCTTGTATTTCACCGTGGTGTAAGGTCTCTGATTACATCAACCTCTCCAAATTATGCTGAAATGAAGGCCATTCAATTTGCTACAATCAGTAACTTTCGAAAGAGCCCACATAATTGATTTCACAGTAATATAGGCATAGGTGACTGAGAGCCTCAGCTTCATTTAGACAATGTTTTCTTTCATTCCAAAGTGCAATATTCAATAGAAATCAAATTTTTTTTCCCCCAACAGTTGGCAGCTAAGCTTTGGCACATATGAAGGGTTTTTTTCCCCCCCATTTTTAAGGTGCAGAAACATGAAAATTGAAATTATTGCCCAGTGTGATCTAATAGAAGTCGACAGCCTTTAGGTGGATAACTTCTTTTTGGAACTCGCCCTGATGAGGATTTCAACCAGCAGGCAAGGAGCCACTCTAAATGCTATGCAGACCTCCAGCAACATTTGTTTGGGAAGTAGTTCCTTATGCAGTAAACTGAGATGTGAATGTGGATATTGTTTCAAACATTGCTCTACACTATTTGCCTATTTATAGTATGATCTGATTTTCACTCCAGTCATGTACTTTTACTGACCAGACTGCGACCCATCTCAAAGGTATGGAAGAGGAGGCAGGTTCTGACTCAAAGAAGTATATAGTCAATTTTCCCTAGGTTTTCATTCAGAAGTTAGTCCAATCAGAATTGTTAAATTCATGACTTTATTAAGCAGATATTTGGTGGAGGTGGAGAGAAAGCATACCCTAACTCAGGAATCTGGTGGACTAATATTCAATCCTCTGCTGAAACGTTGGCACCTACATGGCCTGGGAAATTCACTTATCTTCTCTGAATCCAATTTATTGATTAATATGATATTTATTTTAACCATTATTATGAAATTTATGTCCTCAAAAATGGATATTTATCATGACTGTGGAGTTCATACTGGGTACTAGCTGAGTATTCTTGGGTAATTTACATAATCCTCTGAAGCTCAGTTTCCTCAATTGTAAAGTTAGAATAATAACACTTCGCATTTTTGAATAGGATGAAATTAAGTAAGTGTTTACCACAGTTAAGTGCTTACTACAGTCACAAAAGTTTTTACAGTTATTGTTATTATAAAATTGCACTTGGTTTCTCTAACTCCCTTGCTTGATGATTCTCAATGAATGTGAGTATCCCTGAATGAGGTTATATAAGTTCTAGAATTTGTAAATCATATTCAGGCACCACATTTTCCATGTAAACATAATAGAACAGAAAGCACTTCATTTATCACAGAGAATTAACATATAAATTCTAAAGGTTATTTTCATTGGAAAATGAGATATTGGATGAACATGTCTGATATTTTGGGCACTTGCAGAAGTCATGGTTGGCTCTGATCCATCGGGACTGGAAAGCTGATAGCACCAGAAGAAGCAAGATGGTAAAACCGCATCAAGGACGCTGCATGAGGACAAGCAGTGCTGTGATCTGTCTGTGGTGTCTCCCATGGGAAAGGGACATATATGACAGTGTAGATGTCATGCCTTTTCCATTACTGGTTTGACCTTGTTTTGTCTGTGTATCATTCCACTTTACCACACATACTATCTAAAAATAAATTATGGTTTCTTACTTTGTTCTTTCTTTAACTCTAGTTCCTCTTCTCTGGTGGTTTTTAATATCTACAACATGAGAACATTAGTCTCTCTAAGTGACAAAGACAATTTTCATTATTAAAAACCTTTATGTGGTTATATGGTATTAATAAAATCAGAGCCATATGCTAAAAAAGAGAGATTTATAGAATACATTAGATACATAGTCTCGGAAACAAATGCAGAGAGTCATTTTTAAAAGGACAGAATTTAATATGACCTATTACACAAAAAATACTTTTGCTATTGTATATTTAATACCAGTTTGTTAGCCTGGAAAAAGAGAGTATCAATTTTTCTTGCAGTGAATAATCATGGCACATATATTTAATGAGTTATTTACAAATGATAACATAGTAATTCTAAATAAAAATCAACTATGCCACATCATTAGAAAATACTATTTTTCCCCAATGGCCTTACTGTAAAACTTACCACGAGCCTCAAGGCACATTATTTGGAGGAAAACAAAACTAATCTCTTTGGATATGAAAAGTGGTGGAGACTACTGTGGTGAGGAAAGCAAGATCACGAATAAAAAACTAGCAAAATCTAATCAAGGATGTTACCACTGAGAGGGAGAATTTTCCTAGGGAGTTCCATTGTTCATTCTTTCATTCATTTATTCATATAACAAAATTGCTGTTGAAAATGTCTTATTGGAGAGGCAACTGAGGCCTCAAAAATTAATTTAAATATATTTTACTAAGCTAAATGATTCATTGGGTTCAAAATCATTTAACTTTAAAGTAATATAGTCCATAGTAAATATTTATGCCAGATTTTCAACATTATAATTTTTTAATTTAATGACAAAATTTTTCATTTGGAAATAGTTTTTTAGAGTGAAAAATTTGCTCTTTCAAAAAGTTGTCTCCCAGTCTCTTACTTATTTTTGTTAGCAGTTTCTTATTGATCTCTCTAGATCTACCCCTCACCCTTTTCCACCATGCCTTGTGCCCAAAGAGAATAATATTTATAAGCCAAAACAAATAAATTAAAACAAAAAGAAAAGCCCTGCCTCCGGTTTTGCATTGAGCTTGGCCAATGGAAGGTACTGCTATTCAATCTTCTCGCTCCTGTCTGGCCAAGTTGCCACAGGTTGGATGTGTCCTACTACCAAAGGCCACAACTCCTGCTTGGTATTCCTAGCTTATGGCTTCCCTAAAAGTTCTGGTAAGCACATCCTCCTTTTATTCCTTCAGGGTTTGTGAGGACGTTTTACTGGCACTAATCCTGGAATCCTGATGAGGAGCCTGGTGGGCTGCAGTCCATGGGGTCACAAAGAGTCTGACACGAATGAGTGACTTTACTTACTCACTTACTTTGGCCAATGGAAGGTACCTGCTATTCAATCTTCTCGCTCCTGTCTGGCCAAGTTGCCACAGGTTGGATGTGTCCTACTACCAAAGGCCACAACTCCTGCTTGGTATTCCTAGCTTATGGCTTCCCTAAAAGTTCTGGTAAGCACATCCTCCTTTTATTCCTTCAGGGTTTGTGAGGACGTTTTACTGGCACTAATCCTGGAATCCTGAATTATCCCTTGTTTTCTTTAAACCTGCCTGCATTTTTCTGAATACCCCTCTCTATTAATCTCTCCTTGATTACTCAATTTCAGCGCACCATCTGTTTCCTAATGTTTTTCTGGGTGGTACCTTGAAATGGAAGATCCTGATTCTTCACTTAGGTGTGGCTTCCTCCCCACCCCCTACCATCTTAGTTGTCCTATTGAGTGGCCTGGATTAACATTCTCAGATACAAAGTGAAGGACAGATTCAATGGCACTTCTAAATAGCAAAGCGAATCAAGCTAGACTCCAGAAGTCCTGGAGTAGGAAGGATGGTCAGGAGGAAAAGCAGTGACAGATTGTCATCCCATATGCACACACCAGGCATCATTAGAATAGCAATTTTATAACTTGCCTTTTCACTTAACATATGATTTAATCACTTTGTCATATTCTTTAAGCTTCATTTTGGCTGCATATTATTCTAAATGCAAGGCTGGGTTTCTAGGATTTATAAATTCTGGAAGTATAGAAAACATCTTGCAGTTTTATCTGCTGTTCTCCTCTCCCATTCCTAACAAGCCGTGTACAGTTGTGGATTTCCCCAAATGAACTTGATGGCTGAATTAGTGTATGAGTCAAGGTTTTCTCCAAAGACACTTGAATTCATCCCAGGTTCCTCTACTTGGATACAAGTAAGTATTCTCTTTGTTTTGTTTCATACAGTTCATATAGTTGAATGTTGGTAATCATTGGTCTTGTGGAAGACAAATATTTTTAGACTCGGGGCAGGGTGAGGGGGGCTGGTTTAAGGTGATTCAAGTGCATTACATTTATTTTGCACTTTATTTCTATTATTATTACATCAGCTCCACCTCAGATCATCAGGTAGTATATTCTGCAGGTTGGAGACCCTTGTCCTATAGGAAATCTTTCTGGGTGTGCAAAGGTAGTTTGACAAATTAGCCTTTTCTCAATCAGCCCCTCTTTTAGAGATATTTGAGAGTTGTTTAACAGGTTAGCTTCTATTCTGGAAGCTTTGACTTTAGAATAGTCAATACAAAAAATATTTTCTGTGGAAATTGCTTCCACATCTGGACTTTTCTGTGCATCAGTCTGTGGAAAGAAAGTGTTTAAGAGCTTGCTGTTATTGCTGCTGTTGTTGCCACTGTTGTATGTATGTTTGTGTGTTCTGAACATGGAGTACTACAATTATAAACTAGCCAAGAGATATATTTCTACATAGTACATTTGAGCAGCATTAAAGTTTATGCTGCTTAAATCACTTCAGTTTGTGGGGTATTCAGATCTCTGAATTTTATGATAATGTCAAGAGAGCTTCTGGTGAGTCCCATTAATTTTTTTTTTGGTATTGTTTAATTTTACATGAGTAAATATAATTACTCCTTTTGTCATGAAGAGCAAGTTCTAATACCAATTTATAATTCATGGAGCTAATTATGTTAACGAGGAGGCAATCTTTCCTCAGCTATCTCCCCTGTAATTTTAAAGGATTTTGATTTTTTCCCCTTTCCTCTACAATTTCTCTTCCAGCTATGAAAAGGAAGTGTACACAATTCATCTGTGATATAATTATTTACCATGGCAACAGTTTGTGAATGGGATTGGGAAGTTGCACAGAAGGAGAAAGCAGCTTAAGGGAAACAGCCGAAAAAATCCTTTCAAGACAAGAGGGCTTTCAGGTGGGGATGGTTTTTGTTTTCCTGACATTTTAAGGAGGGGCTCAGGTTTGCCTAACATTGTAAAAACTGCTGCTGATCCTAAAATAAAAGAGTCTATTTTCTACAGTTGCATTTCAGAAAATCACTTTGATTAGAGAGTGGCACAAAAGGCAAACCCATGTTTTCCCTCTGCATTTGAATTAACAGCCCCCAGGAAGGCAGAGAGACAGTGTTTCCTGCTAAATGATCAGATAGCATAGTCAGCGGATGTATGGGAAAAAGAAGATTCCTATTCCTAGTATTCCTAAAATGGGTACTAAACTCTAACTCCACTTAACAACAACAATTTTCCTTTTTGGGTAACATACAAATTTGAAGGAAAGTAAAGAAAATCTATCCAAATCCAGTGGTGTAATCTTTAGGCTTCACTTGAGGTTGCCACAAATTCTATCCCCATCTCCCCTGTTCAATGGAATATTGATGATTTTATCCCCAATTGTGTGATGCCAATGAACATAATCAATATTCTTCAAAAGAACACTAGCATGCATATTAAAATAATCACACTATCAAAAGGTAAGCCATGCTCTTCTAGGTGTTGGCAGGCTTATGTTCTTTTCACCTGTGAGCAATGTTACCTCTCATAGGCTAGCTTTCTTTCTGTGTGCAGCAATAACTCACATCTAACCATAGCTGAAGTATTCTTGATTGCAGGATGAAATTGCTTCTGTTCAATATTCCAGGATGCTAATTCCATCAAAAGCTGTAGGAAAAGCTCACAACTGGGAGCTGTAGGAGTAGAAGGCTTCAGACAGCCTGATCTCCTCAGAAATACATATAAACAAGATGAGGCTAGAAAGAGTCTGGTAGCACAATATGCTAAAATGAAAGGTCAAACACACACACGTACACACACACACACACACACACACACACACTTTGACTCCACAAAGCACAGAGTTCCTATGTCCTAGCTGCGGAAACAGCAATCACTTCACAAGACAATTTTGCTGGTTTGTCATTGGGCTGTATCTGTGGTGTGTCTGGAGTCTAGTATCAAACATTGCTCTTACAGTGTTCTGCTCACATTGGGCTGAACAAACACAGCGTTGCACAAATTAAACAAAGAAAAATACATTTCTCTTCTCGGAGAAGTTCGAGAAGCACACCACAGTTCAGTTGAATGTTAGAGCTCAAAGTGACCTCTGAGGTCCATATTCTCATTTCCTTATCTTAATAGTTAAGAAAACTGAGTTTCCAGGAGGTCAGAAGTTTGACTTTAGGCATCAGAAACTTCTTACCTTCAGGCTATAGTTGCTCATTCAAGCAAGATGTATAAATCCAGAAAAAACTTTATAATCTAATACATGTGATATGTTTATATAAGAAGATAAAATTCTATAGAAATTAAGGGAAGGAAAGATCAACTCTAAGAGTTAAATAGAAGATTCATGGAAGAGGAGGCCTTGAAGTGAACCATATATGATATGAGAGATTCTGGTCGGGGGAGAAGAGTAGGAGGTCCTTTCCCAACCCTGGGAATATGGAAACTGCTCTTCAGTTTGCCATCGGCAATACTGTTGATGAAATCCATTATTAGCTGCAGCTTTTTTGTTTTGCTTTATGGCTTAATTGAGGTTATTCTTCCTAAGCAAAGGTAATTGAGGCCCATAAAAAAAGAAATTGCCCTTGATCCAATCTTTACATTTAGGAACAGCTCAAATATAATATGACTGACAAGTTGGTTTATTCCTTTAACCACACTCATGAACCAACTCAGGTACCCCAGTTTTACTACTTCTGTCATTTCAGCAACCACGGTGTCCAAGACACTCCTTTCTCTATTTCCATTAGGAGATTAAAGGCATAATTTCAACCTTCTTGATATATCTATGTTTTTTTTTTCTTTTTTTTTTTCTGTCTCTCTTCTTTGTTTTATATTAACCTCCTTAAGTTGTTCATGTCCTTTCAACAAATAGCCTTATCATTCGACTGCCAAGTTTCTCAAGACTCAGTTACTTTCCTAGATATTCCCTGTTCAGAAATTCTTTCTTTTTACAAAAAAATAAATTGATAAACCCTCTCCTTAAGTTTTTATCAGTATATTTTCTATCATTGGATTTTCTAGGGGAATGAAAGTAAGCAATTAATATATGCATCCTAAATTATGTCTGCAAATGACTAGGAGAAGAGAAAAAAGGACAACTTTCTGAGAGTGAGCTCTGATATCGATAGAATCTCTCTAGTATAAAGTGGAAGAGGGATACAGTGGGTGATGTTTACTGCTGAAGACTGAACAAAGGAGAAGAGAGAAAACAAAGATTGGCAGAGCCCATCTCAGCACTATCAGAAGAAAGGGAACCTTACATTGAGGATGCTGAATGTCTCACCTCCTTAAGTCATAATGAACCGGCTTGCCAATGAAGGAGATATAAGAGGTGTGGGTTTGGTTCCTATCTTGTAAGATCCCCTGGAGAAAAGCATGCAACCCACTCCAGTATTCTTGCCTGGAGGATTCTGTAGACAGAGGAGCCTGGCAGGCTGTAGTCCATAGGGTCACAAAGAATCAGACACAACTGAAGTGACTTAGCAGGCATAAAAATATTTGGTGAAGACAATCTTGGCTATACCTGCTCTCTCAGTAAGAAGGTGAAGAGTTGGATTCATTTCTACTTCCCTGGTGATTACTTGGTCACACAGACACCTTCTGTTTGGAATTTGGTCAGTTTATCTGTTATGTCTGCACTAGTCATGTGACTTTCACATGTAAATCCTGTTGCACTGTTGTCTCTCACTGTGAATTAGATTAATCAGAATTCTGGTTCCATATATCAGTTCTATAGAGCTTCCCTGATAGGCCAGTTGGTAAAATATCCACCTGCAATGCAGGAGACCCCAGTTGGATTCCTGGGTCAGAAAGATCCGCTGGAGAAGGGATAGGCTACCCACTCCAGTATTCATGGGCTTCCCTTGTGGCTCAGCTGATAAAAAAATCTGCCTGCAATGAGGAAGACCTGGGTTTGATCCCTGGGTTGGGAAGATCCCCTGGAGAAAGGAAAGACTACCCACGCCAGTATTCTGGCCTAGAGAATTCCATGGACTATATAGTTCATGGGGTCTCAAAGAAGAGTCAGACACGACTGATCGACTTTTGCTTTCACTTTCATATTAATCCTAAAACTTAGTGATGAGCAAGTGATGAGACTTCTTTGTAAGTAATAGATCACAGTTCACTGCCAGAAATTGGGTTGCAGCTAGAGCAAGGCTGAGAGTTCTGGGTTCAGAGTGAATCCCCCAGAGCAATGAATGTCAGTTCTTGAGCCCTCTTAGATCAGAGCCTATCAGACTTTCCCAGCAAAATCCCCACCATGTTTTATCTATGCCAGTATTTGAGTATATAAATATGTCTATATATATATATATATATATATTTTTTTTTTTTTTTTCTCTAAGAAATAGTGACTTACTTTGGAGCCCTTGGAAACACAATGCTTTTATTTAAATTGATGCTTTTCTAATAATGGGCTTTTAGACACTGGCAAAGATATTTTTAGATGGGGCCAGTTTGCCTAATTTCCAAAGCACAGTTAAACCCTTGTGCACAGGCAATGCATATTCTGTCAGTACATAAAGTTACCTCTTGTGATGACTCTTCCCTTTTAAGAACATGTAGCTTGTTCTTAACCCCTCAAAATGTTAGACTGAGCCTGTCAAACTAATATCCGGGATCCCTCTGGGCTTAATGGGGTGAATATACAGGCTGTGCTCCTGCAAAGAATGGAAGCTTTCATGCCTTGGAATAGGAATGAGAGGAGAGAATATTCTTGTTGGAATCACAGCATGCCCATATGCAAATCAACAGTTCAAGGCCACTCTGTAATTATACTAAAATGACCCTCTGTAAAACATTTCTCTTGTCCTTTTCCTGACCCTCAGATAAAGAAGAAGTGGTTGTTAAGTGGCATTGACCATCTATGTCCTCGTCCATGTGGCTACTCAGGCTATAGCTGCTTCAAAATGGTGTTTTCCAGCCCCATTCGTGTCCAGATGGCTGGTTTAAAGCATCATGAATTGAAAGGAAAAAAGGGAAAAACATTAGCACAGACAGAATTGTAGCTTGTTCATGGAAAATTAGAAGACTCATTCTTTGCTTCTTTTGTGACTCCCCACCCCCATCCCCAAGGGGTTTAAAATTAAAATGGGGACAAAAAGCACCTCTAGATTTATTTGGCTCTGCCATAAACCATAAAAAAGATCTAGTTTGTTCCAATCTTAACCCAGCAGTACACTATAAATCCAACTTCCCCTCTCTGCTGGAGAAATAAAATCCAAATACAGTAGCATCCAAATAATTATCAAGAGTTGAGCTGTGCTGGCAGGGTGCAATGTACAAGATTCAATTTTAACTAGTGATTACAGACCGGCAACCTTCTAGCCCTGAATGTCAAACGGCCATGTCACTTTCTCCTGTCACGGAGTATGTCAGGACTCACCGCAGCCTGGTGACTTTTCATCAGAGGTAATGAATCTTGTACTCCTGAGATGGGAAATGTCACTGTGCCTCCCCGCCCCTCCTTCTCCCCACACCTCACCCCTCATTCCCTTCCTGCCACCTGTCTGGGTCCCAATAATTAGGAAAAGGATGTTGTGTGTGACATTGCTTCTCACATCTCCACCAGGGCCCAGCTGCTGTCGATTTAAATTGTGTGGTCAGTACTCAACTCACAACCATACGTGATAAAATGGCCACCTCGGTAGACAGTTTATGATGCTGGAGTCTCATGCATCAAGCTCTCTTGTCCTTGAGCAATAAAATGGAAAAACAGTTAAGTTCTGACCTTATAGCCTGTATGGTTTGGGGCTCTAGTCCAACTCCTGATAACTTGCCTTTAAATCTTGTGAACTTGGAGCTTTTTGTTTCTGACCTTTCTGCTGCTAAGAAGCCATTTAGGATGTCAGTGAGGGTGGAGCCTAGTAGGTCTGCATGAGTGGTGACAGAGAAGGAGAGTTCAAGCTTTGTAATAACATCTTTTAACTCTCAAGTTTGGTATCTGACATAAAGCAAACAAACAAAAAACAAGCAAAACTAAACAAGCAAGCACTTTATTTTTTGACCCAATGAAAATACAAATGGTACACATACAAATATAACCACTGATTTTTGAAAACATTTCTTGAATATCCTTTACTCTTCATATAAATCTCAGGATTTTGGAGGTTTTCAAGGAGTATATATGAGTTGAATTATAAATATTTCTGTTTGTATAAGAAAATTCCTTTTACTTTTTATAGATTTTATCTTTAAAAAAATATATCAAGGACCTTTTATGTTCAACATACTAACTTAGCCACTAAAGGAAATGATAAAGCGATAATATAGGGCATGGTCCTGTCTTCAATTAATTTGAGTAATAATACACACATATGCCAGGTATAAAATAAGAAAATAAGTGTTAAGTGGAAAGAGACAGTCTACCTTGTATGAATAATAAAGCCAACAAGGTACAAGTGAGTTAAACTCATCTCAGATGATAGAAAAGATGAAAACAATCAAATATAGTCCAGAAGCAACAAAGGAAATGCACCCAAGGTAAAATAATACACACAACACAGGACCACATTGTTGTTAGTGCTGGGGACATCTCCATATCTGGCTACAGTGATTAACTATCCCATGGAACACAGCAGTAAAGTATAGCTGAGGTCAGTTAATCCACTGTCATCTAATATAAATCAAACAGATGGGAAAGCAAAATCAAGGCTAATCATAGTGTCAAGGATGGTTCCGGAGGAGGTGTGGGCCAGCTAGTTTACCTTGCTAGGCTGGCATTTTGTTTTTCCTGAAAAGCTCTGTGCAATCAAGATTCTAGGAGAAGCAGTTAAACCATAATGTTTCAGGGCTTGTTTTTATATTTCTAGATGTGAGATTTGCCTTCCTGCATCCTATTAAAAAAAAAAAATTGGCTCTTAGTCTTGCCTTGTTTCCTACCTCCCCTTATTCCCTTCCTCCCCATACTATATTCCAGACATTGAGTTCAGCATATGATATAGTAAGCAAAGCAAACTGACTTTTTGTCGTAATGTTGCCTGAAGCCTGGTAGAAAATGGACGAATATCCAGGCAACCACAATCTAGAGTGAGATGAAAATGAGAGCGGCTGCACCATGCTAACAGGGCCCTAGGAGCGATGCCTGGTTCAGACATAGGAGGGTAACAGAGAGAGGTTTCCCCAGGATGCCCAAAGGTAAACAGGAAGCCATGAATCTCTGCATATTTCTGCGGTTCTTAAAGAGTACCTGAAATTTCCTCCACTGGTGAATAGAATGGGTCCTCTCACTGGGGGAATGAAAAATTGCCATTGTTGTCATCAGTGTCTTTATCCTCAGTGATTGAAAGTGGAATTTAGAGGTAATCTGCAAAGACAAAAGGGGACTGAATTTGAGGTACATACAATATTTTGATCAAGGTTTTATGCGATGATATTGCATGCCAGGAACATATCCTCGCCTTCTTTTCATCTTCTCTATGCTATTACACACTCATTAAGGATGAGGATTGGATGGTAAAGTTGGACGTTTTTAAAAAATCATCTCCTTGAAGCATTACATAAAGTGGATTTTCTAGTTTATTTATTCTCCTTGTATCTACTTTTTAAAACTCTGTTTTTATTTTTTTGTTTTAAACCCATTCCCAAATTGAGTCTCTGTCATGTAGCAGGCAAAGCTTAAATTATTGAGGAATTCAAGAGTAAGTAAAGTAAATAAGAACAATAATTTCTTTCCATTATGTAGCTTACAGTATAGAAGGAGAGCAGACATAGACAAATAATCACAAAGCAATTAGATGCCTATGTTGAGATGGAAAGATTGCTCCTGTGTACTAAGTGGGGGATTATGGTCCAGCAAAGGTTTGTGGATCTTAAAAAGTTGGACATAAGCCAGAATATCTATTTTGGTTAGACAAGCTGCTTATCCAAAATATAGAGGTGAATCTCTTACCGATGATTAGTAGAATCATTTGCAGCTGCACAGACAGAGTGGTTGTTATAGTGGACCCTGTGATGACCCTGGACACTGCAGAAGTGAGGGAAGTGATAGGTATGGCAAACAAAAAGAAGGTGACAGGATGTTCCCTAATTGGACAAGATGCATGACAGGCACATCTATTTGGGAAGTCCTCTTATAAGTCAAATGGCATTAAATTGCAAATGTCTCCCTTTCATCACCAACCCTTAGACCCTGGTCTTATCTTCAAGTAAGGCTGAATGAAATGCATTTCTACAGGGACAGAAAAATTCCCTGCTCAGTGAGCTGAGAAGACTGATGGTATAGTGCTTCTACAAGCAGTCACCAAAGGGACACAGCCTCCTTGAAGTGCTGGTGTGTCTGGAACAAAGGTAAGTGGTCACAGAGAAGTCGAACTCCTATTAACTGACAAGGACATGCAAGAGACACTATTCTGTGTGATACAGTAATGGTGGATATATGTCATTGCACATTTGTCAAAACATAGAATGTACAGCATAAAGAGTGAACTCTAATGGAAGCTATGGACTTCAGTACTGATGGGCTTCCCTCAGAAAAGAATCCACCTGCAGTGCAGGAGACCACATGCAGTGCAGGGGACCTGGGTTCAATCCCTGGGTCGAGAAGTTCCCCTAGAGAAGGAAACGGCAACCCACTCTAGTGTTCTTATTTAGGAAAGCTCATGGACAGAGGAGACTGGCAGGCTACAGTCCATGGGTCCAGAGTCTGACAGGACTTAGTGACTAAACCACCACCATCATCACCATCAGTATTGACTCATCAATTCTAATAAATGTACCGTGCTGATGCTCATTATAGGAAGGGCTAAGCGAGGTGTTGAGGGAGTATATGAAAACCATCTGTAACATTTTTTGTAAATGAAAAACTGTTTTAAAAAAGATTATTTTTTGAATAACACATTCTGTGGTTACTCATATAATCTTGAATCTCTTATTCTATGAGCTATAAGATAAGCATTTATGATTTTATTTTGATTTGGTAACTTAATGAACATTTGCTGGATGATAAAAAGAAAGCTAGAATTTAGGGAATACTTTCCTGCTATAAAATATAAAAACTAGATGCCTAGGAATCAGTACGCAAAAGGAGAATGAAAGCTGCTAGCTGTTTGAGTAGCAGTACCAAGTAAGGATGACACCGTGTACAAAGGTTTGAGTGTAAAAATGGGTTCATGTGATGACCTAAAAGTACCTCTCCCTGGTCTAAGGTCTTGAGGAAAACTGAACCCTGATCTTGGTCCATTACTGTGGGAACATGCAAATGGAGTTCCTCCTGACTCCAAACCAGTGTCCTGAGATAACCTTTTCCGGAATGGCTCTTCAGCGACCTTCATTCTACTAACTTTAATTCCAGAAAAAAACAAATTCTGAGAACTGGAAAAAAAAAAAAAAATGTTGTACTTGAAGCCAAAAAACACCATCATGAATATCCTATTAAAATGCAAACTTCAGAAATTATATTTCAAATAGTCCTAAGAGGACTAATTAATATTTGTAAAGTGCTTTGAAGATGGAAAGTGCTAAATTAACATCAATATTTATTTATTAATAATCAGATGAGGTGATGCTGCCATCTTGAAGTTGCCTCTTTTACGATCAAGTACCGACTACTACCATGATTTCACCTTCTTAATTGCCTTCCCTAGCCACCACTGCCATGTGGGAATTCCAGACTTCATGCTTGTGTTTAGCATTTTATTATTTAAAGATATCATCAGTTCACATACATTATTGGAAGGAATTTCTGTACTTTGCTTGCAGCAAATCTGTGCATTACAATGCAAATTCAGACCTTGCTTTTAAACAAGCTACATTTAATGGTTACCACTAAGCAAAGTATTCATCATATAGCTAAGCAACAAAGTTTTGAATGAATAAATGAATAAAAAACAAATTAACCGATTCATTTCTTACAAAATGTAAATATTGCCTTTACCCTTATATCAGACCTATTCCTATTATTTAGAAACCTAGTTTGTATATTTTACCCATATTTTAGTACCTAAAAAATGCCATTTTTTTCATATCTTGAACATTAGGTTACAATCTTCACTTCCATATATATATATTTATATATATGCATACAACAGTCAGTCAGTTCAGTCACTCAGTCATGTCCGACTCTTTGCAACCCCATGAACTGCAGCACACCAGGCCTCCCTGTCCATCGCCAACTCCAAGAGTTTACTCAGACTTATGTCCATTGAGTCGGTAATACCATCCAACCGTCTCATCCACTGTCATCTCCGTCTCCTCTTGCCTTCAATCTTTTTCAGCATCAGGGTCTTTTCAAATGAGTCAGTTCTTGTGTCAGGTGGCCAAAGTATTGGAGTTTCAGCTTCAGCATCAGTCCTTTCAGTGAATATCCAGGACTGATTTCCTTTAGGATGGAGTGGTTGGATTTTTTCTTGTAGTTCAAGGGACTCTCAAGAGTCTTCTCCAATACCACAGTTCAACAGCATTAATTCTTTCATGCACGGCTTTCTTTATAGTCCAACTGTCACATCCATACATGCCTAATGGAAAAACCATAGCTTTGACTAGATAGACCTTTGTCAGAAAAGTAATGTCTCTGCTTTTCAATATGCTGTCTAGGGTGGTCATAGCTTTTCTTCCAAAGAGCAAGCATCTTTTAATTTCATGGCTGCAGTCACCATCTGCAGTGATTTTGGAGCCCCAAAAAGTAAAATCTCTCACTGTTTCCACTGTTTCCCCATCTATTTGCCATAAAGGGATGGGACCAAATGCCATGATCTTCGTTTTCTGAATGTTGAGTTTTAAGTCAACTTTTTCACTCTCTTCTTTCAATTTCATCAAAAGGCTCTTTATTTCTTCTTCACTTTCTACCATAAGGGTGGTGTCATCTGCATATTTGAGGTTACCGCTATTTCTCCTGACAATCTTGATTCCAGCTTGTAGTTCATCCAGCTCAGCATTTCTCATGATGTACTCTGCATATAAGTTAAATTAGCAGGGTGACAATATGCAGCCTTTACGTACTCCTTTCCCTATTTGGAACCAGTCTGTTGTTCCATGTCCAGTTCTAACTATTGCTTTCTGACTTGCATACAGGTTTCTCAAGAAGCAGGTCATATATTTGGAATATATATATATATATATATATATATATATATACATATACATATACTGCTACTACTAAGTCGCTTCAGTCGTGTCCGACTCTGTGCGACCCCATAGATGGCAGCCCACTAGGCTCCGCCGTCCCTGGGATTCTCCAGGCAAGAACTCTGGAGTGGGTTGCCATTTCCTTCTCCAATGCATGAAAGTGAAAAGTGAAAGTGAAGTCACTGAGTTGTATTCAACTCTCACGACTCCATGGACTGAAGCTCCTCCATCCATGGTATTTTCCAGACAAGAGTACTGGAGTGGGTTGCCATTGCCTTCTCCATATATATAAAAATATATATAAATAAACAATCCATATGTAGATTGTGTCATTTCTAATTACATTTGAAGGTATGCCAATAGAAATTTTAAAAATCAGCAAATGATTAAAATATTAAAAACATCCAAATAGATGGCACTATTGTGATCTATAACCTCAAGAGGTCTTTTGTGTTTGTTTTGGTTTTTACTTTAGTATTAGCTGTTTTGCACTGTCCACAGTGGACACTGTTTGCAAGAATGCTGGTCCAGCTTGGATCCATGGTTCATTTTCTCTCTTGTAGTCTCCTATCTGCTGCAAACTGCAGGGAGTCAGGACTTTGGAATGAGATATATTCATTTGGACCAATGTTTATTATCAGTCAAAAGTGACTGTCTCTTCTTAGGAACAGAACATTTCTTTAGTCAACTAGATGTAGAAACAAGGAGGATACAGCGGGCAAAGTAAGAGTGGATAGTCAGTAACAATTCACATACAATCTCAAGTTGTGGTCTTTAAAACCAAGGTTCATATGAATGAAGAGTGGGAAGATTAGGAAGGGGACCACATAGACCATCAGAGAAACACCAAAATAAATATGGTGCGTGTAGTATACTCTCACATGGAAGGCTGAGTACTATGCCCCCTTTAGATACTAAATACATATATATTTAAGCACCAGGTACTCAAAGCCTTAAATTAAACTTTATAGCAGATACACTTATGCAGCCCTTTAATTTGAAATACTGATTGTTCTTGAGGAAACTTCACAAATAATATTTGGATTGTCACTCAGTAAGTAAGTGACAACTCTATCATTTGTTGGGCCTTGCCAGCTCTGTGGGGCTCTGCTCAGCTCTTCATTACATACTTAATTACTTTTAGAAGAAAATTGTGTGTGTGTGTGTGTGTGTGTGTGTGTGTATGTGTGTGTGTTCTTTCACTTGGTCCTGTCTGAATCTTTGTCCCCATGGATGGTAGCCCACCAGGCTCTTCTGTCCATGGAATTTTCCAGGCAAGAATATGGGAGTGAGTTGCCATTTCTTGCTCCAGGGGTCCTTCCTGACCCAGGGATTGAACCCACATCTTCTTCATCCCTTGCACTGGCAGGAGATTTTTAACCACTGTGCCACCTAGGAAGCTATATGTATATATAGTTGGTGCTCAGTTATGTCCAACTCTTTGTGACCCCATGGGCTGTTGCATGCCAGGTTTCCCTGTCCTTCACCATCTTGTTCAAACTCATGGCCATTGAGTTGGTGATGCCAACCAACCATCTCATCCTCCATCACCTTCTTCTCCTGCCTTCAACCTTTCCCAGCATCAGGGTCTCTTCTAATGAGTCAGCTCTTTGTATCAGGTATCCAAAGAATTGGAGCTTCATTCTCAGCATCAGTCCATCCAATGAAGATTCAGGATTGATTTACTTTAGAGTTGACTGGTGTGATCTCCTTGCAGTCAGTCCAAGGGACTCTGAAGAGTCTTCTCCAATACCATAGTTCAGAAGCATCAGTTCTTCAGGGCTCAGCCTTCTTCATGGTCCAAATCTCACATCCATCTATATATATATATATACACATACATAAATATATATATACACACACACATATATATACATGTATATACATATATATGTATGTATATATATAACTTTCACAGGTCAGAGAAAAAAATGTAGTGAAAATGTTAAAGATAGTTATATATACAGAGAGTGTATGCCTTGATAGAGAATTGATTCTGGAAGCAAGAAATTTATACATTCACATATATATAAACAAATTAGAGAATTTTCCAAGAGCTAAGCATATGCACCTTGTGATTAGACATATTTTGTGTTCTAAGACACCATTCATGTGTTTCCATGTGACAAGTAAGTGTAAATTCTACATGTTGAGCAAACAACAGTAATGAGATGATCATTTATTTTTTCATACTTGTAAATTTTATCTCACCCACTAGATAATTAATTCCTTAAAAGACAGGGGCCAACTCTTGCTTTATACTTGCACACATTGACAGGTACACACTCAAGATGGACTGAAGCTGACTGATTGATACAAAGCATACAGAAAGCAATATGAGCCAGTCTACAGCTAAATTCTAAAATCAGTGCTACAGATTCATGGGAAGTAAGAAGTATTAATTGGATTTCTGATTTTAGTAATTTGAAAGGTCTTAACGTCCCAATATTTAGTATGGAATTATGGAATAAAGTTGATTTATAAGAAACTTGAGTCTTGAAGCCCATTCAAATTGTACACAGTGAAGGTAATACTCTTGGACTTATTTTCTTGTCTTTGCCTATCCTGTTGGAATGTTCAGTGCAGCTTCCTCATACGAGCTGGGTGGTTTCCAGAGCTACCTTCCCACTCACAGCAGAGGCATCCTGGAAACATTCATTGCAAATATCCTTTAGGGAATGCTTGGCATCTTTTTACTGTCTACCGCTTCTGCTTCAAATTTTCTTGCTTTTCTCTGGTTTCCCATATATTCATCCTGTTGATTAAAAAGTGAATTGCTGTACAAAAGACATTTTACAAAATATTCATTTCATTTTGGTTTAGTGTCTCCCTATGATATGATTTTTAAGAATCCGCCTGCAATATAGGAGACCCCAGTTCAATTTCTGGGTGAGGAAGAACCCCAGGAGAAGGGAAAGGCTACCCACTCCAGTATTTGGGCCTAGAGAAGTCCATGGACTGTATAGCTTATGGGGTTGCAAACAGACACAACTGAGTGACTTTCAGTTTTATGATATGACTTTTCAGAAACCTTCTTCCTCCACATATTCACATGCTATTTTTAGTGATCCCCTATATACTCTACAGGTCCTGACACCATATTGCTGCACCTCCAGTATCCCTCTGTAGGATAAGGAGGCGCAGGTGAAGAGGAGAATGGGGAAAGCTGCACTAAAATATCATCAAATAAGTTACCTTTGAACAATACATTTATGGTTCAACTGCTGCCAATAAATTATGTTGAAATAAAGTTTTTAGGGATTCTCTGGAGTTTTCATTTTTAGGAAAACAGCATTCTAATTTGAGGTAAAGTTTTTTTTTTTATTGTATGAATATCCAACACACTTTGCTCTTTGTTTTCTCTCCCCTTCCTCAACTGTTTATCACCGCATTTGTATTTCTTACTAGTAAGATATCTTGTCCATTGTCTGCATCCATTTTGCAGTTCTGTGGCGAGGACACTTTTTCCCGAGGGAAATCAACTATATTAAACTGCAAGATATTTCATTTCTCACATCTTTTGTGTAGTCTCCTCAGTTATACTCTCTTTTAAAAATTCCTAAAGCACTCTTAGTCATTCTCAAACTGTCATTTTTAAAGTTATGTGCCAAAGAAAAAGGGGTTGGATTTTCCAAGAAGGTAAATGCCTCTCTTGGAGTTTTTACTTGAGGACAAGAACTATGTCTTATGCTTTCATATCTTCTATCATATTTGGCATAAAACTGGGTAGATTAGAAATCATCAGATTTGATTTGGCATCTGATTGACAGACATATTGAATGGTTGAATCCCTATGAGAGAGGAAACACCAGAGACAAGTGTTCTTTCAATGTGCTGTGCTTAGTAGACACACAGTCTAAGGATGATCACAATAAAATTCTAAATAGAGGGAAACAATTCTAAGAAACAGTATTGGAAGTTAGGTAATGTAACATAATGATATAGTATCTATCATATTTTGCAACTTCATATAAGTTAATATGCATTTTTTAAATTTTTGTAAAAGAAAACAGCAAAAATAGCTTTCATTGTAAAGGCATAGGAAAGTTGTACAGTATTTCTCTCTCTTGTAGACACACACACACACACACACACTCATCTATATATCAAAGAGATACCACATGAAACACTAAGCGTCTTTGTTGGGGCTTTGACAACTAAATTAATTTAATTTAAGTTAAATCAAATACCTTACATTGTACATTTAAGTTGCCATTCAAGTAGTACAGATTTTTCTGCCTGTCATTTAGAATGAATTCAGTACCACAAGTTTTCCATTGAATGAACAGAGCTAACTGAGGGCATCCAAGAAGAAACCTTCATAGATAATTGGCAGCTCGGGGAGCTAGTGTAGCGGAACACAACTCCAGATTGAATCAAATTCTCGAGCTCTCCTGAAGAGAAGACTAAAGAAGCAGGGGAGAGAAACAAGGTTATATGCCAATTAAAAAAATGATTTGTAGCTTTATTTTATCAATGTTTATTTTTGCCTGGTATACAAATGTCATTATGAACATATTAAAGAAAGCTTGGTTTTTATTTGTTACACATTATGAAGTAGAACAAGAGAAGATTAATTGGAAGAACAATAAGCACATAAATTAGTCAGGATTCTATTTTCTTATTTTTTCTTTAATTTTTGAAAAAAATTTAGCTTACTGAAGACTTTGATAAAACTGTCACCATGACATTTTTCAGGTATAAGGAAATTCTATACTGAAAATTACATCTTGTGAAATTTAAACACATCATTGGAAAATCAGAGATTAAAATTAGCTTTTGGTCCAGACAAACACCATTGTATTTAATGTTCAAAATGGAAATAAAATTATATGTACTGAATCAATCAGTTCTTTTTTTTTTAAATGTATGTACTTTATTGAAATGTAATTGGCTAACACTATTTCCAGAGTACAGCAAGGTGGTTCAGTTAAACAAATACACATATATTATTTTTTAAATTATTTTCCATCACACATTATTACAAGATCTTGACTATAGTTTCCTATGTTATACAGTAATCCTGTGTTGTTTATTGCATATTGATTTTTAATTAGAAATCTAGCTTTCTATTCATACTAAGTCAAACAAGTAGAATCAAAATGTCAATTTTTTAGGCAAAAATGTGTAAGTTTTCTAAAATATATATATTATACACACATATATATAGTACGCTGCTGCTGCTAAATCTCTTCAGTCGGGTCCGACTCTGTGCAACCCCATAGTCAGCAGCCCACCAGGCTCCCCCGTCCCTGGGATCCTCCAGGCAAGAACACTGGAGTGGGTTGCCATTTCCTTCTCCAATGCAAGAAAGTGAAAAGTGAAAGGGAAGTCTCTCAGTCGTGTCTGACTCTTACGACCCCATGGACTGCAGCCTACCAGGCTCCTCCGTCCATGGGATTTTCCAGGCAAGAGTACTGGAGTGGGTTGCCATTGCCTTCACCATACACACACACACACACACACACACACACATATCTTTTCTACTACACTTGGCATAGTTTTGAGAAAGAATAGCAATGAAAAAAAAAAAAGAAGATTGGAAAAAATGGTGAACATAGAACTTCTGGATGTTCAAATTGCATTTAGAAAGGGCAGACAAATCAGAGATCATATCGCCAACATTCACTGGGTTATAGAAAAAAACAAGAGAATTCCAGGAAAAACATCTGCTTCACTGACTTGCTAAAGCCTTTGACTGTGTGGATCATAACAAACTGGAAAATTTTTAAAGAGATGGGAATACCAGACCACCTTACCTGCCTAATGTGAAACCTGTATGCAGCTCAAAAAGCAACAGTTAGAACTGGACATGGAACAATGGACTGGTTTCAAATTGGGAATGGAGTATGTCAAGGATGTAAATTGTCACCCTGCTTATTTAACTTATATGCAGAGTACATCATGTGTAAGGCCAGGTTGGATGAATCACAAACTGAAATTAAGATTGTTGGGGAAAGTATTAATAACCTCAAATATGCAGATGATACCACTTTAAAAGTAGAAAATGAAAAGGAACTAAAGAGCCTCTTGATGAAGGTGAAAGAGGAGAGTGAAAAAGCTGGATTAAAACTCAACATCCAAAAACCTGAGATCACGGCATCAAGTCCCATCACTTCATGGCAAACAGATGGGGAAACAATGGAAACAGTGAAAGACTTTATTTTGGGGGGCTCCAAAATCATTGCAGATGATGATTGCAGCCACGGAATTAAAAGAGGCTTGTTCTTTGAAAGAAAAGCTATGATAAACCTAGAAAGCATATTAAAAAGCAAAGACATTGTTTGCTGACAAAGGTCCATCCAGTCAAAGCTATGGTTTTTCTAGTAATCATGTGGGGATGTGACAGTTGGACCATAAAGAAGGCTGAGCAACAAAAATTGATGTTTTTGAACTGTGGAGTTGGAGAAGACTCTTGAGAGTCCATTGAACTGCAAGGAGATCTAACCAGTCCATTCTGAAGGAGATCAGTCCTGAATACTCATTAGAGGGACTGATGCTGAAGCTAAAGCTCCAATATGTGGCCACCTGATGAGAAAAACTGACTCATTGGAAAAGACCTTGATGCTGGGAAAGATTGAAGGCAAGAGGAGAAGGGGATGACAGAGGACGAGATGGTTGAATGGCATCACCGATTCAATGGAGATGAGTCTGAGCAAGCTCTGGGAGATAGGGAAGGACATCAAAGCCCGGCTTTCTTCAGTCCATGTGGTTGCAGAGTGCCAGATGTGACTGAGCAACTGAGCAGCAACAACAAACTAAATGAAATGGGAGCGCTGAATATGAAATAGAAAAAGTGAAACAAACTAGATAAAGGTAAAAGATCATCATATAGTCCAGTTGTTTTTAAATATGACTGTTCAGTAGAAACATATCTGGAGCTCTGGAGCAAAAAAGCAATATCTGAGCATCTGAATTTTTTTTTTTTAATCAAGATAATTCTGATATGCACCTGGATTTTAAAAAGTGATTACATGTTTTTCTATTAGATCACAGTTTTGGTGAAATTCAGTGCTATTATTTTTCTCTTGACCAATCATGGCACAATAGTATTAAGTGAATAATAGTTACATAATCAAAATAGTAAATGACATTTATTAGTTTTCACAATCAATAGCCAGGCAAAACATAAATGATAATTATAACTGTAAGTCATAATAGGAACATTATTAACTTTAAGAATATAAAATAATTATATAGAATTTGAGGGGATCAGGCAGGGTGATGTGGTAAGTGGAAGTGCATACATCCACATATTTTCATCTTCCCAGCCAATGCTTGTCTTTTAGTTAGTGGATTTAAGCCATTTACACTTACGGAAATGATTGATATATATGATCCTATAGCCATTTTCTTAATTGTTTTGGATTTTCTGTAGTTTTTTTCCCTGCTCTTTTGTTCCTGCCTAGAGAAGTTCCTTTAGCATTCACTATAAAACTGATTTGGTAGTGCTGAATTCTCTTAACTTTTGCTTGTCTGGAAAGTTTTTTATTTCTCCATCAAATCTGAAGGAGAATCTTGCTGGATAGAGTATTCTTGGTTGCAGGTTCTTCCCTTTCATCACTTTAAATATATTATGCCATTCCCTTCTGGTCTGTAAAGTTGAGAAATTAGCTGATAGCCTGATGGGAATTCCTTTCTATGATTTGCCTTGTAGCTTTTAATACTTTATCTCTGTCTTTAATTCTTGTCAGTTTGATTACTGTGTGTCTCAGTGTGTTCCTCCTTGAGCTGAATTCTCTTAACTTTTGCTTGTCTGGAAAGTTTTTTATTTCTCCATCAAATCTGAAAGAGAATCTTGCTGGATAGAGTATTCTTGGTTGCAGGTTCTTCCCTTTCATCACTTTAAATATATTATGCCATTCCCTTCTGGTCTGTAAAGTTGAGAAATTAGCTGATAGCCTGATGGGAATTCCTTTCTATGATTTGCCTTGTAGCTTTTAATACTTTATCTCTGTCTTTAATTCTTGTCAGTTTGATTACTGTGTGTCTCAGTGTGTTCCTCCTTGGGTTTATCCTGTCTGGTACTCTATGTGCTTCCTTGATGTGGTGAGTATTTCCTTTCCCGTGTTAGGCAAATTTTCAGCTGTTAACTCTTAAAATATTTTCTCAGTTTCTTTCTCTCTCTCTTCTCCTTCTGGGACCCTTATAATGTGAATTTTGGTGTGTTTAAACCTATATGCAGATCAGGAAGCAACAGTTAGAACTGGACATGGAACAACAGACTGATTCCAAATAGGAAAAGGAGTACGTCAAGGCTGTATATTGTCACCCTGCTTATTTAACTTATATGCAGAGTACATCATGAGAAACTCTGGGCTGGAAGAAACACAAGCTGGAATCAAGATTGCTGGGAGAAATATCAATAACCTCAGATATGCAGATAACACCATCCTTATGGTAGAAAGTGAAGAGGATCTAAAAAGCCTCTTGATGAAAGTGAAAGAGGAGAGTGAAAAAGCTGACTTCAAGCTCAACATTCAGAAAACGAAGATCATGGCATCTTGTCCTATCACTTCATGGGAAATAGATGGGGAAACAGTGGAAACAGTGTCAGACTCTATTTTTTGGGGCTCCAAAATCACTGTAGATGGTGACTGCAGCCATGAAATTAAAAGACGCTTACTCCTTGGAAGAAAAGTTATGACCAACCTAGATAGCATATTCAGAAGCAGAGCCATTACTTTGCCAACAAAGGTGTGTCTTGTCAAGGCTATGGTTTTTCCTGTGGTCATGTATGGATGTGAGCATTGGACTGTGAAGAAAGCTGAGCACCAAAGAGTTGATGTGTTGGAGAAGACTCTTGAGAGTCCCTTGGACTGCAAGGAGATCCAACCAGTCCATTCTAATGGAGATCAGTCCTGGGTGTTCATTGGAAGGACTGATGCTAACGCTGAAACTCCAATACTTTGGCCACCTCATGCAAAGAGTTGACTCACTGGAAAAGACTCTGATGCTGGGAGGGATTGGGGGCAGGAGGTTAAGGGGATGACAGAGGATGAGATGGCTGGATGGCATCACCGACTCGATGGACATGGGTTTGCGTAGACTCCAGGAGTTGGTGATGGACAGGGAAGCCTGGTGTGCTGTGATTCATGGGGTCACAAAGAGTCAGATACTACTGAGCAACTGAACTGAACTGAACTGAATGTTGCTCCAGAGGTCTCTTAGCATGTCTGCATTTCTCTCCATTATTTTTTCTGTATTCTGTTCTGTGGCACTGATTTCCACCATTCTGTCCTCCAGGTCATTTACCCATTTTTTTTTTTACCTCAGTTATTCTGCTGTCGATTCCTTCTAGTATATTATTCATCTCTGTTTGTTCTTTGGTTCCTATAGGTCTTTCATAAACATTTCTTGCATATTATCAATCTTTGCCTCCATTCTTTTCTTGAGAACCTGGATTATCTTTGCTATCATTATTCAGAATTCTTTTTTCTGAAAAGTTGCCTACCACTACTTCATTTAGTTGTTTTTTCTGGGATTTTATCTTGCCCGTTCACCTGGGACAAAACTTTCTGCTTTTTCATCATGATTAACTTTATGTAGTATGGTTTTTATATTAGCCACTGTGAAACTATGCTTCTTTTTGCTTCTTCTGTCTGCCTTCTAATGGATGAAGTTAAGAGGCTTGTGTAAACTTCCTGATGGGAGGAACTGGCAGTGGGAAAAAACTGAGTCTTGCTCTGGTGGGCAGAACCTTGCTCAGTAAAGCTTTAATCTAATTATCTGCTGGTGAGCAGGGGTTTCACTCCCTCCTTGGTAGTTCTTTGGCCTGAGGTGATGCAGCCCTGGGGTCTTTGGGCTCTATGATAGGATTAATGGCAAACTCCAAGGGGGTTTAGCCAAGGGAGCCCTTCCAGGACCCTCATTCCTGTGGTGAAGTCCTGTCAACACACACCTCCATAGGAGGCCCTCCAACACTAGCAGTAATTTTGGTTTAGTCTTCAGTGGGGTCACTGCTCCCCTTTTCTGGGTCTTGGTGCATGCAAAGTGTTGTTTGTGCCCTCCAAGTCTGGAGTCTCTGTGTCCTTTAGTTTTCTGGAAGGCCTATAATCAAATCCCTTTGGCCCTGAAGGCCATATTTCCTGGTGATTCCCAGTCTCTTTGTCATATCCCCAGGCTGTGAAGCATGACATGATGTTCAGAACCTTCACAATAGTGTGAGAACTTCTTTGGCATTATTGTTCTCCAGTCTTTTCATACTGTTCCTGGGGTTCTCAAGGCAAGAATACTGAAGTGGTTTGCCATTCCCTTTTCCAGTGGACCACATTTTGTCAGAACTTTACCAAAGGTCCATCTACTCAAAACTATTATTTTTCCAGTAGTCATGTGTGGATGTGAGAGTTGGACTATAAAGATAGCTGAGCCCCAAAGACTTGATGCTTTTGAACTGTGGTACTGGAGAAGACTCTTGAGAGTCCCTTGGACTGCAAGGAGATCCAACCTACCAATCTCAAAATCAGTCCTGAATATTCATTGGAAGGACTGATGCTGAAGCTGAAACTCCAATACTTTGGCCACCTGATGTGAAGAACTGACTCACTGAAAAAGACCCTGATGCTGGGAAAGATTGAAGGTGGGAGAAGGGGATGACAGAGGATGAGATGGTTGGATGTCATCACTGATGCAATGGACATGAGTTTGAGTAGGCTTTGGGAGTTGGTGATGGACAGGGAAGCCTGGCATGCTGCAGTCCATGGGGTTGCAAAGAATCTGGCACAACTGAGTGACTGAAATGAACTGAACTGAACTGAGTCTGTGGGTCACCCACCAAGCAGGTAAGAGATTTGATTTAGTTGTGATTGTGCCCCCTACCACCTTGGTATGAGTTTTTTGTCTTGGGTGTGGGGTATCCTTTTTTGGTGGATTTCAGCATCCTCCTGTCAATGATTGTTCAACAGATAGTTGCAATTTTGGTGCTTTTAGAGGAGGAGATGAGCATACATCATCTACTTCTCCTTCTTGAACCAGAAGTATAATTAATCAATTCTGCTTCATAGTTGTGGATATAACCCTAAGATTACAATGGATACTTTATTAATCTTCCTGGCTTTCCTTTGATCTATCTCTCTATGTTGTTATCTACCATATATCATTTATTTATTTTATTATAACTTGTCAATATTTCTAACCTTGCACTGTATTCACCATTCATGTTTATATATTTTTAAAACATATTCTTGTCTATTATCTATCTAAAGCCACAGAGTATCATATATAAAGACACAAAGACTTCTCTATACAATGACATCTGAAAGCTCTGTGAATGCAAAGATGTTTATCATCAGCCATGCTTCTGGTCTATATAATCTTTAGTCTATATCATAAAAACATTTTCTGTTTTAATTCTAAGGTCAGATATTGTTAAGAGGAACTCATACCACCCTCTTCTATTTTATCACTCCATCAAACATGTACCTGTTTCTTTCTTCTGCCAGATCCTTGGTTCCTTTGAGATCACTTTCTTACTCATTATTGAATTTTCCATTGCATGAACAAAGAGATCAAACCAGTCAATCCTAAAGGAAATCAATCCTGAATATTCATTGGAAGGGCTGATGCTGAAGCTGAAGCTCCAATACCTTGGCCACCTGATGCGAAGGGCTGACTCATTAGAAAGGACCTTGATGCTGGGAAAGATTGAAGGCAGGAGGAAAAAGGGATTACAGAAGATAAAATGATTCGATGGCATCACCAACTCGATGGATATGAATTTAGCAAACTCCAGGAGTTGGTGATTAACAGGGAAGCCTGTTGTGCTGCCGTCCATGGGGGTGCAAAGAGTTTGACATGACTGACTGATGGAACTGAACTGAACTGATAGCATTAACAGAATGTGTTGTGCATAATATATACTTACTGTATCTTTGATAATTTAATGAATCATTAATGTTTGATTTCCACGGTGAAGGAGACTGAAATTTCAATTTTAAACATTATTTTTTTCCTATAGACATACTAATGTTACTAAGTGGTATAACTTGAATATTTGATGCAACTTCCTGTTCTAGATAGCAATGGTATGCTAGCTTTCCCTAAAGAAACTTGATGTTTTGCTGTATTTGACTAAAGAACAGAGATGGTGTAAAGCTTCTCTATGGGATTTCAGAGTCCCATTCCCAGCAGCCTTGCAGTGTGAATGCCACCTCTTAAAAATTGTGCAGTGCTCATGTTAACAGCACTGGCTTTAATGTCCTACCCTTCCTCACACTTCATTCAGTCTCAAAATTCAAAACTTAAACAAGCTTCCCAGGTGGTGCTAGTGGTAAAGAACATATCTGCCAATGCAGGAGACATAAGATATGTGGATTTGATCCCTAGATCAGGAAGATCTCCTGGAGAATGAAATGGCAATCCACTCCAGTATTCTTGCCTGGGAAATCCCATGTACAGGGGAGCCTGTGGGCTACAGTAAATAGGGTCACAAAGAGTTGGATACAACTGAAGCAGCTTAGCCTTCACTCAAAAAGGCTGCTGTTGCTGCTGCTGCTAAGTTGCTTCAGTCGTGTCCAACCCTGTGCGACCCCACAGACAGCAGCCCACCAGGATCCCCCGTCCCTGGGATTCTCCAGGCAAGAACACTGGAGTGGGTTGCCATTTCCTTCTCCAATGCATGAAAGTGGCAAGTGAAAGGGAAGTCGCTCAGTCGTGTCTGACTCTTAGCGACCCCATGGACTGCAGCCTACCAGGCTCCTCCATCCATGGGATTTTCCAGGCAAGAGTACTGGAGTGGGGTGCCATTGCCTTCTCCGACTCAAAAAGGCTACAATTGATGTATTCTGATTATGAGCAAAGAAACAGCTCTGCTAAATATAATAACTGAACTGTATATAAAGATGTTTGGGATATTCACTCTAATAATATGAATGACATTAACCAGAGAATGTATCAATTCCACAGACATGAGTTTGAGTAAGCTCTGGGAGTTGGTGATGGACAGGGAAGCCTGGCATGCTGCAGCCCATGGGGTTGCAAAAAGTCAGACACAACTGATGACAGAACCACAGCATGACCTTTCCTTTGGCAAATGGCTAAATAGGAGACTTTATTGTAAACAAAATATACTGTAGGTGTATAAATAAACACATTAGTGAACAGATTGCTTTGAAACACATAGTTGTCTAAAGAAATAGACAGAACTGGCTGGAAGAATCACTGGCAATTTATGTTTCTTGTTAGAGTTCAAAGAGGGTTGACCAAGGAGAAAAGTTAACTTGAAATTCTCTCATGAGAAAAGTCAGTCAAAAGATTTGGACTTGTAATTAAGCAAGACATCTTGCCAGATGGTCTAACTTGAAGTATTCTTATTAAGAAAGTATTCTCCTTTCATAAGCATAAAGGGTGATTAGCAGGAACTTCTCTGACCACCCAGAAGTACACTTTAATAATTGGAAACCTTATGCTATGTTATGCCATTCCTTGAGCCATGATAGAGCTGTCTAGTAAGCTGACCATGTAATTTATCGTCTGAGCTCCCCAGTGTAGGTAAGATTTGACTTAATTTTATGGGTTAGGGTACACAATACTTAAAAAAAATACTATGGCCATAAACATATTGTTTACTTTCAGTTCTTAAAAAAAAAAAAACCCTACTGCACTTACAAAGTATAGTCATCCCTTTCCTCTCTTCCATCACTCCATGACATCTTTGTTCTACCAGATAATCAAATTGCTTTGAGGATAGTTCCTTATAGTCATTATTGAATTTATATAGTTTGTACTATAATGGGCTCCATAGTATGTATGTATTGGCTGTTTGATGCACATTTAAGTCATCTGTATTTTCTCTCAATAGATAATATGTAGTAGGTGACTTAAACTTGAATTGTCTCTGATAATGACCTAGGCCACTTTCAATTGACATTTTGCAGCCAATTTGTCCCTGCTACAGCACTTCACACATTTCATCACACCTACTTTGTCTGTGATGCATTCTTGCTCCCTGGATGCAGTCTAGTATTTAACTCTGACTTGATGTATAAAGTTCGTATTGGAGAAAACGCTTTTGCTCCTCCCCCCCTCCACAAGGGACTCTATTCATCAGTCCAATCTTAAAAAAAGAAAGAAAGAATTATAAAATAAACACAAAAGAAGTTTGGACATGAAATTTTGTATACAAGGTTGGTATTAAGAAAAGATCCAAATGAGATAGCAGAGAGAAAGGGCTGCTGAGATACATCAGGAGGCAGACTACATCAGGATGAGCCTATAAGTTTAGGAGGGCAAAACCAGGGTAAGTTAATAAAAGCAGGGGGACAGAAGGAAGGTCTAGGCCAATTATGAAAACCACACTGTTGTTGACTCGGGACATTTGGAGCAGTCACGATTTTATACACTTAAAATAGGATGGCTATAAGCATCAATAAATCACCCACAAGCACTTGTGAGAATATTTTTCAGAAGCACAGATGTATTCTTGTAAGAGCTGAGGAAAACGACTTGAGAAATAATTTTAGAGGCAGGAAACTACAAGAATAAAACCTGAATTCAAGATTCTTTGAGACACAATATCTTCTGAAATGCAAAGAGGAAATCTATTAAAATGTTTTAGTTTTTCTCATACTACTCTTATTATTTTTTAGTTTCTTTTCAACAAGTCATTGCAATTAAAACCATTCAAAAACAGAACTGCTAGTTTAATAATGGAATTGTGTATTGGTTATATCCAACTTTTTCCAAAAAATAAATGAATACATAAAATATAATAAAGATGTGGTAAGAAGAAGAGCTATTGATTCAAATTCTGGTTTTCACCCACTTTCTATTTTCCTACATGTTCATTTCAAACAACTTAAAAACCATGAAAAGGTGTTGATGTGTCCAGAAAACACTGAAAATATCTACCTGTGTTTTGGGAACCTAAACTCATCATGTATGACCTTCATTGAGAAAGTAGTTGATCCATCACAGATACACAAAATTCAGTGCCTTCCTCTGTTCATTGTAAGTGAACAGGGTGATCTCTGATTCAATATGGTGATCAAATGTTTGCATTTTCCTCCAATTCTCATTAAAATAGAGAAGAATAAAAACAGAATAAACCTATAAACCCTAAAAGGAAAGAGAATGGGAGAAGGGCCATCATTCAACATTAGGTTTAAAGCTTTTCTGAGAGATGGAAATGGATGAAAAACATGTAATTGAATAAGGGGGACTGAGGAATCTATATTCCAAAATTAACATAAGAAGGGATGGCAGGAAAAGCTAATCTTTCAAGCAGAATCCCAAAGCCTCTTGGAGTAAAATTCATAAGTATGAAGGATGACATCATGAAAGTGAGCCAAAATTGATGAGTGGGAGGAATAGAGAGCTCCCAAAATACTTCTAGAATAAGGAACCAGTCATGTCCATACCCCTCTTCTCTCTTTCCCACATTCCTGGATGTAACAAGAGAACGAGAAAGCTCACGGTAACCCAAGGAAAGAGAAAACAGCAAAACCATCCCTACATTAAAGAAGTGTAATGCATTTCATAGGGAGAATTAGGACCACTAGCTAGATACTGGTACCACAAAATAAAAGCTCTTCCCACTTTGGTAATCCCTTATCAAAAGACTGTACCCCTGTGATTTGAGTGCCTACTTGATCTGATCAGCCCCCATGACTAAAGAAAATATTTTGCAGAGAAAACAAGCTTACATAATAGAATGGCAGAGAAAACCCAATCCACTACTTGGAAATGTCAGTTCAATACCTCCTGTTTTAAATATACACAAGTAACTTATAATCACTCAAGCATATAAAGGAAATTAGCAGCATTCAACTGGCAAAATAAATAGATAAAGCAGTCCCAGTGGAAACAGGAAAAAAAAAACACTGAAAAGAAGAAACTTGAAAAAAATCTAATTAGTACTTTCATAAGGACTTGAAGGGTGATAAAAAAAAAAAAAAGAAAAAGAGATCAAAGTCAAGAAACTCTATATATAGAACAAAATGGACAGTGTGGGAAATATGTGATAAGACATAGAAGAGATACAACAATCAAGGATATATAAAATCTGATAAATATGAAGTCTGAAATGGGAAAATAGAATATAAAAGAGAAGAAACAAGCAAAATAAAACACAGGAAAATCGTACATATCTGAAAAAGACATTAATAGTTGTGTTTGAAGGGTATGCTGATTACACAAAGGGATGTGTGAAAAGTCTCTGCTCTTAAAAAGTAACCTCAGGAAAACTTAAGAACATAAAAAGGAAAAAACAGCGATCTCAAACTTTACCATTGTGGTGGCAAAGAACCAAGGTCTTTTTGGTTAAATGCCCAGATCTGAGAATGGCTCACTTCCTTGCCACTCAATTCACTGATACATGATGCTGGTCACTTGGCTTCCATCAGTTGCAATGGCTCCGAACACAATAATCCCAATGCATAGAAAATAGAAAAGCCGGCGGCGATAAAGGGTCAAGACTGAAAAGATGTGCATAAACGTTAGTTTTATGTGGAAGAAGTCAAAAGATAAGAGAAGTTAAACAATGAATATATATATATATAAATGTATGCCTGAGTAGTCAGTCTCTCAGTCCTTTCTGACTCTTTGCAACTCCACATACTGTAGCCCACTAGACTCTTCTATTCATGTGATTTTCCTGGCAAGAATACTGGAGTGGTTTGCAACTCACTCCAGTATTCTTGCCTGGAGAACTTCATGGACAGAGGGGCCTGGTGGGCTGCAGTCCATTGCAAAGAGTCGGACACAACTAACATACATATACATATATATGTGTATGTATTATATACTTGTATACTTACACACTTATATATACTTATATCCTACTTATATATAAGTATACTATATACTATACCTATATACCATATACTTGTACTATATCTTAACAGAATTCACCAATTTAAGTTTCTGGGTAGCTCAAACAGTAAAGAATCTGCCTGCAATGCAGGAGACCCAGGTTCGATCCCTGGGTGGGGAAGATCCCCTGGAGAAGGGCATAGAAACTCACTCCCGTATTCTTGCCTGGAGAATTCCATGGACAGAGGAGCCTGTTGGGCTACAGTCCATGAGGTTGCAGAGTCAGACACGACTAAGACTAACACATGAAATACTTTTAAATGTACAGTTCAATTGCATTACTGTGTTGCACCAGTCATCTCCAGAACTTCTTTATCTTCCCAAACTAAAGCTTCCTACCCATTAACTAACAGCTCCTTACTGCCCCTTCTCCCAGCCTCTGGTAACCCCTAGCTAGGTGGTTGACTACTCTAGGTAGCTCATATAAATAGAAGCATACAACATATGTCCTTCCGTGTGTGGCTTATTTCACTCAGCACTATATTTTCAAATTTTTTTCATGCTGTAGCTTGTGATATAATTTCATTATTGTTAAGGCTGAATAATATTCCATAAAAATATGGATGTTTCACAAAGTTGCATGTCATCCTTGAGCCATGCCAATTTCTGTAAGATTCCAATTTTATTGTATGTACTGCTAAAACAACATTAAAGATTTAGTCAATTGAAAATCTGAAAAATTAGCTAAAAGGTAAGTGGAGAAGTGGAAGTTGGGATCATATAGATGAGCTAAATCTTCATTTCCAATAGATAGGAAAAATAATGCTTAAATTTCATAAGTCAGAAAAAAGAAAGGCATATCAGCAGGTTGCTTAGAGTCATGCATGTAACTTCTACAAGATGCAAAAGTTTAGAAAGTAAGAAGAACAAGGTCTAGCTAATTGGAGAGGGAAGAGGAGAAACAAGGGAGCGTTAGTTTAATATATTCTGCACTATTCTTTTTTGTTTGTTTGTTTATATATAGTGAAGTCGCTTGA
Organism: Aepyceros melampus; assembly: GCA_006408695.1. Taxonomy (NCBI): domain Eukaryota; kingdom Metazoa; phylum Chordata; class Mammalia; order Artiodactyla; family Bovidae; genus Aepyceros; species Aepyceros melampus. The sequence continues at coordinate 385,351 of SJXQ01002078.1, forward strand.
AAGTGAAGTCGACCAGTCGTGTCCAACTCTTTGTGACCCCATGGACTATAGCCTACCAGGCTGCTCTGCCCGTGGGATTCTCCAGGCAAGAGTACTGGAGTGGGTTGCCGTTTCCTTCTCCAGGAGATCTTCCCAACCCAGGGATCGAACCCGGGTCTCCCGCATTGCAGGCAAACGCTTTACCATCTGAGCCACCTAATCATAAAAGTGCCTCCATCCACAGTGATACTTAATGATCAAAACTGTAGCCCAGAACTTCTGACATTGAATAGTGTCTACTTATTATATATAGTGAAGTCGCTTGAAAGTGAAGTCGACCAGTCGTGTCCAACTCTTTGTGACCCCATGGACTATAGCCTACCAGGCTGCTCTGCCCGTGGGATTCTCCAGGCAAGAGTACTGGAGTGGGTTGCCGTTTCCTTCTCCAGGAGATCTTCCCAACCCAGGGATCGAACCCGGGTCTCCCGCATTGCAGGCAAACGCTTTACCATCTGAGCCACCTAATCATAAAAGTGCCTCCATCCACAGTGATACTTAATGATCAAAACTGTAGCCCAGAACTTCTGACATTGAATAGTGTCTACTTTTCCTTTCAATAGATACCTTGCCCAAGGCAGTTTCTTGAGGATCCTATTGTCATATGCATCAAGTCACATGGAAAATGATGTAGGAAAATATAATAATACCCTAACTCCAAAGCCCCCCACTTTTTACTTATCCCCATGTTTGATTGATACTATTCCATTATACATTAAATCATTTTGTTACTATAATTACCACCTTTACTACTAGTTTCCTCTTTTGACAAAGTCTGTCTGCTTCTTTTGGCACTGGCCTTGCTATTTTCTTGGATTGTGCATGAGTTCCTTGAAAGCATACTATCATAGTTCCCCTAACTACCCCTGGAGCTTTCTCAAAGACCTTATTCAGTCTTTGAACAATTTCCACGTCAGAATCAGAGCTTTCCTGAAAGTTCCAGACAAAGGCTTCAGCAGCCAGTGACTTCTGTGGCAACCGAGTCTCCCACTATGGCTGTGGGAATAACGCTTAGGCATCTCCTACTTTTTGATTTATCTTGGTCACTTGAAGACAGTCACACCTATTTTTATTTCACTTTCTGACTAATCTGAAAGGCTGAGCTCTTCTTAGCACATTGCTTCTGCCAGAAGTTTACAGTGGGGCTCTTAAATATATAAGAATGGAGCCCCTGCTGTGTGGTTACACCTTGGGCAGCTGGGCTGAAAGCACATTCACACCAAATTTCAGCAGATGCAGGGAGCTCCATGTCCTCAAATAGAATAGGAAACCATATAAAAGAAGTGTAGGTTCAGTTTTACATTAAAAATGGTGATGCTTCCAGTAAATAACAAGAATTTCTGACCTGCAAATAGTATGTTCTCAATTGTAAGAATTTTTTTATCTCCTACATCTTTGTACTTTGGTGTTCTTCTAATGTCAATTATCATCTTTGCTATTAATAACTTTTACAGATGCAGGAATTTGATTTGGAAAAGTGATGAAGGATGGTGATAAAATCTTCTATGTTCTGCACTTAAACCACACTTTTCAGTATTATTTCTAATTTAAGGTTCCACACTCTAGGAAAGAAAGTTAGAAACTTCTACAATAAAATCAACTATGATCATGTGGTGGAAAGTCATATTAATTAAGGAATCCTTAGAGAAGCTGGGATATGCAATCTAGGGGAAAAAAAAGAAATGGACAGTGTATTTTGAATGTGTAGAATAAGGAGCTAGAGGCTTTGTGTGTGTGTATCTGTGTGTCCAGTACACAGTGCACATAAGAGCTTGAGCTCTGCAATCAAATAGAATTGGGTATAAATTCTAATTCTCCATTTATTAGTTATATGACCTCAACAAGGTCACTGTAGAATTATGTCTCAGTCCCTCCTTGTGTAGAATAGAGACTAATAAAAATGCCTATAATCTTATATTTTTCTGATTACAAAAGAACATAAAATTATGTAAAATTGTATTAATGCCTAATATATAGAAAAAAATGCTGCAATTCATGATCATCATCACTCTTTTCTTCATACATTATTATTATTCCAAAGGAGAAAGCAAGTACTAAGGAATGAATGTCCTAGATCAATAAAAGGGTACTTTTTTTTTTTAACAAATGAAACAACTAACCATGGGATGGAAAATTCAATGAAATAATGAGCTTCCAATGGCCATCTCATAGGAATTCTGTAATTAAAAGGAGTTCCTGAATTAAGAAGCAGATTATACCTGATGATCATTAAAGTTCCTCTTACTCTTCAGATATAATGTAATGATTAAGTTCATGCAGCTCATTAGTGCTAGTAAGTTTGGGGGTGTTAATATGGTCCCAAATTGTCCTTCTTTCTATTTAATAAGGAGAGAGGCTGGCTGAGGAGTTTCCAGTTACTATTTTTGCATAGCACTGCCGAGGAAAGTTCTTTCTTGTACACCATCAGCTGGCAGGCCTCACTTTCCTCTTCTTTTTTCTTCATGAAAGCCTCAGGAAGCAGAGACTACCTGTTCTTCCCTTCCACTCCCCCAAGAAAATGACAAAATGACATTCTTTCCCACTCTCTGTGAAATGATTTCTGTTAACAGCTGTGGAAAAATGCTACAAAGATGTGAGTGAAATGATGGCAGGATTTGTTGACAAGAAGGCAAAATGAGGGAATTCAGAATAAAAATCACCCACATTAGAGACTGGAGGGCTTGTGGGCTCCATCTGCTTCTCTCCCCTGGCCTGGAGTTTTCTTAGAATCACCCTGGGGGAACTCAGTCTTCTTTTAAATGACTTAATCAAAGGGGCTTCCAATAGAGTTTAATGGATCTCACTATTAGCAGATTTTTTGATGTTCAGACTAAAATTTTACTTTGATTAATTTAACCTGTTGCTCTTCATTAGTTGATGGCAGTAATTTTGAAACAAAGGAAAGCATTCAAATTTAAAAAGAGTCATTGTGGAAATGTCTACTCAAAAATATCTTATTCTTGCAGCACTATAGGTCATAATTTCTTTTCAGGAGGGGTGGTTGTTGTTCAGAGGCTCAGCCATTTCCGACTCTTAGTGACTCTGTGGACTGCAGAACATCAGGCTTCCTTGGCCTTCACTATTTCCCTGAGTTTGCTCAAACTCACATGATTGGGTTAGTGAAATCATCCAATCATTTTGTCCCCTGTCATTCCCTTCTCCTCCTCCCCTCAATCTTCCCAGCATCAGGGTCTTTTCCAGTCTGTTGGCTCTAGGGGAATCTGGGAATGCACCTTGCCCTGATGTGCATATTTCTACTGAGGCTCTGATTAGAGAGAGCCAAAGGAAGGTCATCTGCCCTCTCAAATCAGGCCACTGTGTCTGACAATATCTGCACAAACTCATTCTAGACCTTTCTATACTTTCTGTTTGCTTTTTTACTAAAATATTTAAAGTTTTTAATGTTGCTACATGAAAAGGATGTTACATGAACATCAGAGGATGAATATATATGCATGGATATATATGTGTGTGTATATATGTACACACATATATATATGTTGGAGAGGAAACAGCTAGTATAATGTGAGATAAAAATGAACTTTGGGGACAATGACTTATGCATAGGTCCTGGGTGTCCTAGTATTGTCTTAGACAATTAACTCAAGCCTCAAACCTCCATTTCATCTTGTAAAATGATCATAATAATTTATACTTCACAGATATCTCCATGGCCATTTCCGAGATGTCTCTAACATAGTATAAGGCAGAAGTCTAGGGCTTCCCTAGAGGTCCACTGGTTAAGAATCTGCCTTACAATACAGGAACACTGGTTTGACCCCTCGTCTGGGAAGATTCTACATGCTGTGGAGCAGCTAAGACATGTGCCACAACTACTGAGACTGTGCTTTAGAGCCCATGAGCCACGGTTACTGAGCCCAAGCATGGACACAACTGAAGCCCTCCTACCTAGAGTCTGAGCTCCACTACAAGAGAAGCCTCCACAATGAGAAGCCTATACACTGCACTAAAGAGTACCCGCTTATCACTGCAACCAGAGAAAGTCCACGTATAGCAACAAAGAACCAGCACATTCAATGATAAATAAGTAAATCTTTTTTAAAAACAGAGAAGTCTAGCCTCAATAAAGATTATAAATAATCATTCTGCTTTGATGTGAATAAGGTCATTGAGATATAGGTTTGAGATTTTGGAAAAGATTTATTGAAAATATTTCAAAATGAACTAAAAGAAAGCAATAGCACACTGAATGAAATTAATTATGAATTGCATGAAACTGAGAAAAGGAAGCTTGTTTTGGAGCAAAGTGATGTGGGGGAGGAAAGATGGTTCACCAGAAAAGTCTCAGACTTGGTATTCAATGATGGGAAGATAAAGGAAGTGGAATTCCAGGCAGAGAAGCACATGGAGCTTTAGCTGAGCATGGGGTATTAAAGAAGACATTAAGAAATGATTTGACTTGAATAGAGATGAGTATTGGAGAATAAGTACACATAAATTTGGGCTACATGGGGAAGACCAAGATAGGAAGAATGTGAGAAACCAGGTAGGATCATCACAAGTTGGGTTATCCCTTTTGAACATGCTCATATTCTTGGTAAAGAAGACATCGGTATACATCCCAAATATTACAAGTGTATTATCCTGTGTCACTGGCATGGGAGGCAGTATGCATATTATAAAAGACTTAACTTTGGAGAAATTATCTAATCTCTCTAATATTTTCATATGTAAAATGTACACAGTATTAGTCTACAAGGATCTTGAAATGATTTAATGAGCTCATATCATGCATCCAAAGTGTTTGGGGGCACAAAAAGGGCACACAGTAAGTGTTAGTTTAAAAATAACTCAAGCAAACAGAAAATCCTAACTCAATGGGTTGGCCAATTCCTTTAAATGGCATCATCCCTCATAGAACTTCATAAGTAGCTCAAAATAATAAGGCTGGTGAAATCCTCTAACATGGTGAACAATAAGTAACTTTGTTGATTATAGCAAGTGTGTATAGACAGAGTGTGATGTTGGACCAACCTTGTAGGATTGCTCTGCAAAACTGGGGATATGAGGTCTCATACACGCAAACATTTTTTTGTTTGTTTGTTTTTGAGTCTCGAATTTAATGAAGGAACAGAGAGCAAAGTACCAGAGACAAAACATTCCATGGGTGTTACACCGTACTGCAGTGATCGTATAGTTTTCATTAAATGCTATTTGAACAAAGAGGACTGTAACTGCCTTTTTCCACCACTTTGCTGCTGCTTTTACTTCCTGATAATAATCTAACCACTTTGTCTCCAACCTAGACAGAGCTCACCTTTCCCATCATGGTTTCCTTCCTTGTATTCACTAAGCATTTCTTAATCCATGAAGATGATTGGCTGGGCTTGTTAGTTCAGCCCACGAGTGTTTTGCTTAAGATAAGATTCTAAGAGCTGTTGTAAAGCAAAGAGTATCCTTGTGTTTATGTAATAAAATCACTGATCACCAATAGAGGGCAAACCATGTTTACTTGGGGCCCTGAGCTCTCAAAGGATTTATTCATAGCAATAATACTTACCTACAGGAAATGAGCAGCTTCTCTGCCTTGCCAACTCTGGCCAGTAATGCCCTGTGCAAATGAATTTAGAGATTTTCTCAGCTTGTGTTCATATGCTACAAAAGGGAAATAGCCCAAATTGCACCTACTTGGGCCTGAATTATCGACTTCAGCTTTGAAGTGCAAATGAGCTGAATGAAAACATACTTAGACTGCAGCACAGAAACTATTCCTACTAGTTGATTGATGGTGCATTAACTGTCTTGTAAGGAAAGCCTTGTATTGCTATGGATTTGATGTCCCCTGTTTCAATTATCCCACCAATGAAGGCAAACACCACACACCATATGAACTGGTCAATAGTGGTCATTTCTTGAAATTCTTTACTTTCTCCTTTTTTCTAGCAATTCGAGTTACTGGGTCACCCATAAAATAGTTCTTTTGTGGTTTATTGGCCCTGCTGCTTCTAAAACTAGACTTATGGACTCGAGCTAGGAAAACAAACTGCTATAAACAACTTCTCAGTAGGCTAAAATCATCAGTATTTATTGTAAATGCAAACTCCTTTGGAAACTTCTAATCACCATAATCCGGCTATATAAAAATAATCCCTGACTAAATGAATATGTCTGGAAGGAAAATGAACAGAACATTTATGTGACCACACAGAATGCCAGTGCAAATTATTAAAGGGTCTTCTATATTTTGCAGCTTCAAAAAACAGGAAGTTTTATAGATCTTGACCATATATGATTTGACTTTGGAAAATAATGTTAGAAATGGAGGTAATTCTTCATGAAATCATGGATATTTAATTGAGTAAATGTGTCCTTTGTTTATCACTTCTCATCTCTGCCATCTTAAATCATGTATTACACATAATTGGAAAACTTTGTACCAAAATGTCCCCAGAGACTCTCTCAGTGATGTTAGCATAGTAGGATTTGCTTCAGAGGAGGGTACCTTCCTTGTTTAAAATTGTAACAGATAGCTAATGTTTAACATCTGTTTACATAAATGTAGTATAAATCTCTTGTAAGATTATGATTTCTAATAACTCATTCATTCACCTTTACTATTCTATCCAAGAAAATTTTCTTTTCATAACCTATCTCTATTCATAACCTATTGATAACTATTTCTAAACATAGAAATAATGCTTAGAGGTCTTCAGAAAGAAAGGAGCCAGACTGAATGAAGGACAAATAAAGTTTCATTAGTTTTCCCTTTTGCAAGACAGAATTGTAATATTCACTGGAAAATTTTGTGATTAATGTATCTACCCTTTTTATGTAGAGATTCTTTCTCTAGAAAAGACAATGGCCCCAGGGAATGCTTGGATATAGATTCTAACATTGTATTCTTCACTAATAAGACAAAGGAGAAGGTCTAGAAGTAATGACATGTGGAGATAATCTTCCAACTTCATTGCCCTTCGTCCAATAACTTTCACCACTCCCCTCACAGAATATTCAAAGCACACATGTGAGCAAAGGGTAAGATTCATTGAGTTGAAATTCCTTTTGCTCACACAAAAAAAGGACAGAACAAAGGGATCTTGCTAGCCAACAAATGAACTAATCAGAGTCCAAATAATTAGCAGGTGTCAGCTCAGTGGTGCTGAAGTTTGGATTCTTAATACAAGAGTAAAATTATCATGTGAAGGGAACCAAATGAGAAAGAAGGAAAGAAGATGAACCATTTGACTATAAAATTGTACCTGAGCCATTTCTCTAGATTAGATAGACCTAAAATCCTACTTTTTTGCTGCCTCAAAATGGTTTCAGAAAAGTTTTTATTATTATCGTTGTTCAATTTCATGCATCTCTGCACTTGAACTTCCAGCCAGGAGCAGGAGTCGAACTGCCAGAAACACTGTGAAGAAACAGTGTTTTTCTTGGCATTTCCAGCCAACATTTTCAGGCCCAAGATATTTGAAAACAAATCCAAACTTTTGAATGCTAATATAATTTGAACCTCTGAATATTCTGATTTTTTTTTCCCCTCTCTCTCTCAATCAGAACCAAATTATGAGCTAAGGAAGCAGAATAGAGGAATACAATTTCAGAAGTTATTTCCTGTCTTGCATACAGTATCTACTGGCCTCCAGATTTCTGGTATATCCTGTCTCTGCTTTGAGCATTAAATGTAATAGCTATAAAACTAATTATGAGGCATATTATCAAGAGTGGCCAATGTTTCTTGTGAATAACCTCTTTGTGAAATTTCAATCTCTATTTGAATGAGTGTTCTATTTAACAAGAAAATATATATGCTTAACCATCACCATAGAACAGCTGGGTTCTACACAGAACATATTAAGTTATCATTTAATTTATCTGGAGTTTTAAGAGCACAGGAATTTTCTGCAAAACTAGAATCTAGTTTCACAAATCAAAAATCAGCTTATTTCAATATAGTATGTATGATCAAGATCTTCCTAAGCTGTCTGATCCCAGAAAATGTTAAATATTATTTAATCATTGCTTGATAAACAATAGCACTATAACTATTTCCCTGCTCTCAGGAAACATATACTTTCTCTTTGGTCTGATTTTTTTGTGTAATTTTATTTGTTACTGGTGACTCGGATGGTAAAGAATCTGCCTGTAGTGCAGGAAATCCAGGTTCAATCCCTGGGTTGGGAAGATCCCCTGGAGAAGCGAATGGCAACCCACTCCAGGGTTCTTGCCTGGAGAATCCCATGGACAAAGGAGCCCGTGGGCCTATAGTCCATGGAGTCACGAAGAGCTGGATATGACTGAGCAACTAACACCTTAACTTGTTGCTACTGACTATAATTTACTGCAGATGTCAGTCTGCTGATTCAAGGAAAACCTCCATCTCTTCTCTAATTTGAAACTTAAAATATGCTTTGTTTCGAATAAGCAAATAATCAAGTGTGATATGCTAAATCAAAGTTAGTAAGAGTTGAAAGGAGAGCCCAAGTACCTTTTATATTGGGGTTTTTATGACGATTTATTGTATTGTCAGGGGATTTTTTGTGCTTATTTCTAGGAATGGGTTCATATTCTCATGAGACAGGGTTACTGTAAGAGTGGTCTCTGTCATCTGTATTTAACATCCATCAGTTATGGGAATCACATTTAGGAAGCTGATGTTACCTAAGACATACACCAACATTTTACAAAAATAAATTGAGTCCATGTTAATGAGCACAATTCTCTGCAGAATGTGACTGGAGGGTTGCTGGCATGATCACACCTGGCCCCTGTATACCTTGTATATCTTTTGATCATGAAAGATGATTTCAAAATAACCTGGTTTTGTTAGGTGTAACTTTAGGCTTTCTGGTGGCTCAGAGGTTAAAGCATCTGCCTCCAACGTGGGAGATCCGGGTTCGATCCCTGGGTCGGGAAGATCCTCTGGAGAAGGAAATGGCAATCCACTCCAGTATTCTTGCCTGGAGAATCCCATGGACGGAGAAGCCTAGTAGGTTACAGTCCACGGGGTCGCAAAGAGTTGGACACGACTGAGCGACTTCACCACCACCACCACCCATAAAGGGAAGCATTGTCTTTAAATGGTTAAAATCATCATGGAAAGATGGGAATTTCTGGAATCAGTCTGAATTCAAATGCTGGCTGGAACACTGCCCAGCTTTTGATCACATGCAAGAAATTTAATACTCATCATTAGCATTGCTTGAGGATGAAATATATGATTTCATACAATAATGTCGGTAAGCCCTGTAGGTGCTGTACTATATGTCAGGCATTATTCAAGTACTTCTTATATACTGAGAAATTGAGTTCTGTTATTGTTTTGTTGTTGTCGTCGATGTTTAGTCACTTAAGTCTGGAGAAGGAAATGGCAACCCACTCCTGTGTTCTTGCCTGAAGAATCCCAGGGACAGCCGAGCCCAATGAGCTGCCATCTGTGGAGTCGCACAGAGTTGGACACAACTGAAGTGACTTAGCAGCAGTAGCAGCAGCAGTCACTTAAGTCAGGCTCTGACCCTTTGTGATTCCTTGAACTGTAGCCCTCCAGGTTCCTCTGTTCTTGGGATTTCTATAATGGCTCTCTAAAACTGGTACTGCTGGCCCTTGCATTTCGCAGCTGGAAGAATCAAGGCGCAGAAGTTAAATAACTTATCTAGGACCATTTGGCTAGCAACTGGAGAAGTGAAGATTTGAACACAACTATTATAATTCTGGTAGCTGTACTTTTAACTACCCTTCAATAATGTATGTAATTAGAAGGTTGAGTAAAAAATATTTTTAATGTTTAATGTTATGTTACCTAATGAGGAAAGGAAGTTCTTCCCTATCATATACTTTCACACTCTTTTATGACCTGCTGAAAGTTTTGTCATGCTAATTAACCATCTCTTTGAAGGGCTAAGACTCTAGTTAAAAGGGATTGAACATCATCTAAAAAGATTCCTGGGCTACTATTGGATAACTTGTTGTGAGGAACAGAGGAAAGTGGAAGGCAGGCAGGAAAAAAGAAAGAAAAATAAATAGTAGGTTTACGATCTGAAGACAGCTTATGGAAAGGAAGCAGAAACTCTGGACCCTTGGACAGCAGGGACCCTTGGACAGCAGAAACCTTTGGACAGGGAGGGAAGTGAGCTTATTGTTTGTGCAAAGGGACAGGAAGAGAATTGCAGGAAATTTAAAGTTTCCCAGTAGCCATTTTTGCCTTGTTCATCCTAAATTGACCTTTGGGCTTCCCTGGTGACTCAGTGGCAAAGAATATCCCTGCAATGCAGGAGACGCAGGTTTGATCCCTGGGTTGGAAGATCCCCTAGAGAAAGAAATGACAACCCACTCCAGTATTCTTGCATAAAAGAAACCTGTGGACAGAGAAGCCTGGTGAGCTACACTCCATGGGGTCACAAAGAGTCAGACACGACTCAGCGACTAAGCAACAGTAAGCTGACCTTTAGGATGCTTCTCTTCTCCACCTGTTGTGGCACAATGGACAATCGACAAACTTGCTGCTTCACAGACATCTAATTCTACTTGTCACTGATAGCTGCTAATATAAGCAACATCTGGTTTGTGCTTTGAAAAAAATTGCACAGTATATTTACATTCAACTTAAATTTGATTTTAGAGGAACAAGTCTGGGTATAATGAAAGCTTTAAAATCTCCTCTTAAGCTTATGTGTAAAAATATACACAAATAACTAACCTTACTTATGCAATTATAAGTCAGAATAAAGTAATCTGGAAGAATATGCTTTTTAGAAATATAAATAATGCTGCAATGTTGGTAATAACACAGCGATATTATCCTTTTATGTGTTCTGGGCAATACACTTCTTTATGTGTAGAGGGATTCCATGTGTGCTTTTAAGGAAGTATATCACTTTGTGAAACTAACATTTAGAACTTAACCTGACTCCCTGGACATAAATCATGCTGTTGTCAAACTGGGGAATAAAAATTACCTTTTGTGAGTGCAGTGAAACCTGCTCCTTTCCTCTTCATCCCCATCTTGATCAAATAACTATGAAGAAGCATAATCATGGCCACATGATTGACCATAATTGATTGATTGGGAAACAAGATTTACATATATTTTTCAGTTCTTTACCTTATGTTTGTCTTCAAATCTTAATTATTTCATGATTGGTTTTCCATTTACAGTGAGACTTCAAGTGGTCAAGAATAAATGGACACAAAAATAAAGCACCCACTTCGGAACAATCAGTTCAGTTCAGTTCAGTCATTCAGTCATTCCAACCCTTTGCAACCCCATAGACTGCAGCATACCAGGCTTCCCTGTCCACCACCAACTCCCGGAGTTTACTTAAATCATATCCATTGAATCGGTGATGACACTGAACCATCTCATTCTCTGTCATCCCCTTTTCCTCCTGCCTTCAATCTTTCCCAGCATCAGGGTCTTGTCCAATGAGTCAGTTCTTTGCATCAGGTGGCCAGAGTATTAGAGTTTCAGCTTCAGTATCAGTCCTTCCAATGAATATTCAAGACTGATTTCCTTTAGGATTGGTAGGTTGCTATCCAAGGGACTCTCAAGAGTCTTCTCCAACATCACAGTTCAAAAGCATTAATTATTTGGCCCTTACCTTTCTTTATAGTCCAGCTCTCACAACCATACATGACTACTGGAAAAACCATAGCTTTAACTAGATGGACCTTTGTTGGCCAAGTAATGTCTCTGCTTTTAACTATGATGTCTAGGTTGGAAAAAGGTATATGTCTAAATTCTGGAGTAACTGTGTCTTAAAGAGGTGAAAATCTTGGTTACTCTCATTTAAAATATAAGTTTAAGTATTTTTAAAATATCAAGTTCACAGAAAATGGGTCAAGAAAGTAATTGTTTAGTTCTATTCAAGGTGATGTTTTGTTTCTGGAAAAATACTCTTAAATTTTTTACATATGCTATAGATCTTCCTTTCCTGCTGATATATTTTTATTTATTTGTCAGCTGGCTGCACAGTTTGTGGGATCTTAGTTCCCCTACCAGGGACTGAACTCGGGCCCTTGCCAATGAAAGTGCCAAGTTCTAACCACTGGACAGCCAGGAAATTCTCTGTTGCTGATATAATTTCAATGGCTCATTTATGTGGGTCATCCATTCAATTTGAGGTTCTTAAAACAAATGATAAGAGTGGAAATATAAAAGCTTAATTAAAAAGTACTTTGGGCATAATATAGAGGATCCTGGGCTCTAGACTTGATTTGCTACAAATGTACTTGGTATCTGACTGCAGTCTATTTAAGTATCAAATGTTGATAACCTTGATCTCTCTGACAATGATCAACTTATGAGCCACTATGAGACTCACACCAAGTTGTGGATGTGACTGGTGTAGAATTAAAGTCTGAGACTGTGAAAAAAAAAAATACTGCTTAGGAATCTGGGATGTTAGGTCCATGGATCAACGTAAATTGGAAGTGGTCAAAAAGGAGACAGCAAGAGTAAACATTGACATTTTAGAGGTCAGTGAATGAAAATGGGTGAATTTAATTCAGATGACCATTATATCTATTACTGAGGGCAATAATCCCTTACAAGAAATGGAGTAGCCCTAACAGTCAACAAAGGAGTCCAAAACGCACTACTTGGGTGCAATCTCAAAAATGACAGAATGATCTCTGTTCATTTCCAAGGCAAAGCATTCAATCACAGTATTCCAAGTCTATACCTCATCCACTAATGCTGAAGAAGCTGAAGTTGAACAGCTCTATGAAAACCTATAAGGCTTTCTATAACTAACATCAAAAAAAGATGTCCTTTTCATCATAGGGGACTGGAATGCAAAAGTAAATAGTCAAGAGATACCCCGAACAACAGGCAAATTTGGCCTTGGAAGACAAAATGAAACAGGGCAAGGCTAACAGAGTATTGCCTAGAGAATGCACTGGTCATAGCAAACACAATCTTCCAACAACAGAAGAGATGCCTCTACACATGGACATCACCAGATGATCAATGCTGGAATCAGATTGACTATATTCTTTGTAGTCGAAGATGGAGAAGCTTTATACAGTCAGCAAAAACAAGACCAGCTGCTGACTGACTGTGGCTCAGATCTTTGAAGAAAGTAGGGAAAACCACCAGACCATTAAGGTATGACCTAAATCAAAATGCTGACAATTATACAGTGGAAGTGACAAATAGACTCAAGGGATTAGATTTGATTGACAGAGTGCCTGAAGAATTTTGGACAGAGATTTGTGACATTGCACAGGAGACAGTGATCAAGACCATCCCCAAGAAAGTTCAGTTCAGTTCAGTTCAGTCGCACAGTTGTGTCCGACTCTTTGCGACCCCACGAATCGCAGCATGCCAGGCCTCCCTGTCCATCACCATCTCCCGGAGTTCACTCAGACTCACGTCCATTGAGTCCATGATGCCATCCAGCCATCTCATCCTCGGTCGTCCCCTTCTCCTCCTGCCCCCAATCCCTCCCAGCATCAGGGTCTTTTCCAATGAGTCAACTCTTCACATAAGGTGCCCAAAGTACTGGAGCTTCAGTTTTAGCATCATTCCTTCCAAAGAAATCCCAGGATTGATCTCCCTAAAAATGGACTGGTTGGATCTCCTTGCAGTCCAAGGGACTCTCAAGAGTCTTCTCCAATACCACAGCTCAAAAGCATCAATTCTTCTGCGCTCAGCCTTCTTCACAGTCCAACTCTCATAACCATACATGACCACAGGAAAAACCATAGCCTTGACTAGACGGACCTTAGTCAGCAAAGTAATGTCTCTGCTTTTGAATAT
>SJXQ01002078.1:400491-538891 GCA_006408695.1 Aepyceros melampus
TAATGACCTGGGGAGTTTCTCTTTTGGTATCCTATCATTTTGCCTTTTCATACTGTTCATGGGCTTCTCAAGGCAAGAATACTGAAGTGGCTTGTCATTCCCTTCTTCAGTGGACCACATTCTGTCAGACCTCTCCACCATGACCCACCCATCTTGGGTTGCCCTGCAGGCATGGCTTGGTTTCATTGAGTTAGACAAGGGTATGGTCCTAGTGTGATTAGATTGACTAGTTTTCTGTATGGTTTCAGTGTGTCTGCCCTCTGATTCCCTCTTGCAACACCTACCATCTTACTTGGGTTTCTCTTACCTTGGGCGTGGGGTATCTCTTCATAACTGCTCCAGCAGAGCCACTGCACCTTATCTTTGACAAGGAGTATCACCTTACCGCCACCGTTCCTGACCTTCAATGTAGGATAGCTCCTCTAGGCCCTCCTGTGCCTGCCCAGCCACGCAATAAGGCAAAATGATTGTCTGAGGAAGACTTCAAGTAGCTGAGAAAAGAAAAGCTACAGGCAAAGGAGAAAAGGAAAGATTACTCATCTGCTTGCAGAGTTCTAAAAAATACCAAGGGAGATAAAGCCTTCCTCAGTCATCAATGCAAAGAAATAGGGGAGAAACAATAGAATGGGAAAGACTAGAGATCTCTTCAACAAAATTAGGTATCAAAGAAACATTTAATGCAAAGATGGGCACAATAAAGGTCCATTGTGCCCTAACAGAAGCAGAAGATATTAAGAAGAGGTGGCAAGAATACATAGAAGAGTTATACAGAAAAAATCTTAATGACCCAGATAATCGTGATGGCATGACCACTCACCTAGAGTCAGACATGCTAGAGTGTGAAGTCAAGTGGGCCTTAGGAAACATCACTACAAAGTTAGTGGAGGTGATGAAATTCCAGGTGAGCTATTTAAAATCCTAAAAGATAATGCTATGAAAGTGCTGCACTCAATATACCAGCAAATTTAGAAAACTCAGCAGTGGCCACAGGACTGGAAAAAGTCAGTTTTCATTCAAGTCCCAAAGGAAAGCAATGCCAAAGAATGTTCAAACTACTGCACAATTGTACTCATCTCACACACTATCAAAGTAATGCTCAAAATTTTCCAAGTAAGACTTCAAGAGTACATGACCTGAGAAGTTTTAGAAGTTCAAGCTGGATTTAGAAAAGGAAGAGGAACCAGAGGTCTAATTGCTAACATCCACTGAATCACAGAAAAAGCAAAAGAATTCCAGAAAAAACATCTACTTCTATTTTACTGACTATGCCAAAATCTTTGACTTTCTGGATCACAACAAACTGTGGGAAATTCTTCAAGAGATGGGACTACCAGACCACTTAACCTGCCTCCTGAGAAATCTGTATGCAGAGGCAAAATTTAGAACCAGATATGGGACAATGGACTGGTTGCAAATTGGGAAATGAGTGCGGCAAGGCTGTTTATTGTCACCCTGCTTATTTAACCTATATGAAGAGTACATATCATGCAAAATGCTGGGTTGGATAAGCACAAGCTGGAATCAAGATTGCCAGGGGAAATATCATTAACCTCAAATATTCAGATGACACCACCCTTATGGCAGAAAGCAAAGAGGAACTAAAGAGCCTCTTGATGAAAGCGAAAGAAGGCAGGGAAAAAGCTGTCTTAAAACCCAACATTCAAAATCCTAAGATCATGGCATCCAGTCTCATCACTTCACAGCAAATAGATGGGGAAACAATAGAAACAGTGACAGGCTTTATTTTCTTGGGCTCTAAAATCATTGCAGATGGTGACTGCAGCCATGAAATTAAAAGAAGCTTGCCCTTTGGAAGAAAAGCTATGACCAATCTAGACAGCCTATTGAAAAGTAGAGACATTACTTTTCCGACAAAGGCCCATCTAGTCAAAGCTATGATTTTTACAGTAGTCATGGACAGGGAAGCCTAGTGTGCCTCAGTCCATGGGACCTCACTCCATGGACTGAGACCTCAGTCCATGTCATTTCATGACATGTATTAATGCACTTAGTAGAAGATTTTTATGTGTTTTGATTCTTTTCCATATTTTACAGTGCTTAAGCATTGTTGGTTTATGTATTTTATTTCACATGACCAGGCATCCCCAGCAATCTCACAGCTGGTGTAGACTGGTTCCAACTAAACATCAGCTCTAGACATGAGAATTCAGTCTGTGAGAAAGGTGGAAGCAGTCTTCAAAAGCTGCATTTTGGGTGTAAAAGTATGTAAAATAGCCTCAAAGGTGTCCAACAAATAATTGGACATGATTGAGCAACTGAACTGAACTAATGAGCATGGATCTGCTCACATTCATGGATTCATTTTGTGATAACCCGATGGCACCCCACTCCAGTATTCTTGCCTGGAGAATCCCATGGGTGGAGGAGCCTGGTAGGCTACAGTCCATGGGGTTGCTACAAGTCGGACACAACTGAGCGACTTCACTTTCATGCATTGGAGAAGGAAATTGCAACCCACTCCAGTGTTCTTGCCTGGAGAATCCCAGAGACAGGGGAGCCTGGTGGGCGCCATCTATGGAGTCACGTAGAGTCGGACACAAATGAAGTGACTTAGCAGAAGCAGCAGTATCAGCCATGATAAAAAATAACTTCTAATTGCTATTATCCTTAATTCCTAGTAACCCACAGAACAACTGTGATACAGAAATTGCCAGTAAATATGTATTCAACTGAGTGGAATGAAACTGTGTAAATAACAAAAATGCAAAGAAGAAGACTACTCATTTACTTAAATTATTTTGGCTAAATGACAGTTTAAATTGTAAAGTATGATTATCAGAATGTTTTTAAAGAAATGCAGTATTTCTGATATATTCTGCAATGGATTTAATAATGTATCATCATGTATAGATTCCAAGGAAACTATATTAAGGATAAATAATATTTCATAATTAGTAAATCAAACAAATGCAATGAAATTTGATGTGTCACCAACATTGGGAAATGATTCTGAAGTTTTCTAGACATTATTCTGAGAACTTATACACAGAATATATTGATCCAGTACTTTTTTAAAACATGTATTTTAGTTTCACCACCCCTGATTCAGAATATTACTATGTTACTTCCAAAATAAGGGAGGGATTGATAAGTGAGATATTTGTCAGATTTCATAGAGTTTTGCTCATTTGATATTTTCATTGGAATTGTGGTGCCTGTCCCCAGCTCTAAGGCCATGGAGGGTACTGGTTGGTGGATCGCCTGTTAGGAACTTGGCCACAAGCAGGAGATGAGTGGCAGATGAGTCAGTGAAGCTTCATCTGTATTTACAGCCACTCCCTATCAATCACATTACCACCTATGCTCAGCTGCTGTCAGATCAATGGTGGCATTAGATACTATAGGAGTGTGAACCCTACAGTTAACTGCACATGCAAGGGACATAGGTTGCCTGATCTTTATGAGAATCATTCTCAAGCCACCCCTCCCCAGTCCATGGAAATATTGTCTTCCACGAAGCTGGTCCCTGGTGCCAAAGATGTTGGGGACCACTGTTCAACCTTGGGGACTTCTTCTACGCTAAGGAGAAATACTGAAGAAAATCAGCAGATCAAGTCCCTTTTGTGGATAATGTGAGGTAGGGTCAAAGTTAACACCCTTTCTGATCTTGTGTTTTTTTTCCTGTGCTCTCTGAAAACTCAAATCTACAATCTACTTAAGGTCCAAATCAGATCAGTAGGCAGCTGTGAAAGGCTGTTTACTTCTTCAGCCCCATCAAAAATGACTTTAGCTAACATAAACAGCGAGAATGGTTGATTCATCCATGTTAGTGGAATTTTTGCCCACGATATCTACAGAGGAATGAGTTTGTCCATGTAAACTGAGGATTAACATAAAATTACCTCCCTGTGACTTGTAGTGGGCTTCCCTGATGGCTCAGATAGCAAAGAGTCTGCCGGCAATGTAGGAGATCTGGGTTTGGTTTCTGGGTCAGGAAGATGCCCTGAAGATGGAAATAGCTGCTCATTCCAGTATTCTTGCCTCAAGAATCCCATGGACAGAGAAGCCCAGTGGGCTAGAGTCCATGGAGTCAGAAAGAGTTGGACATGACTGAGAATTTCACTTCATTTCATGCCATCTATTAATGCACTTAGTAGAAGGTTTTTATGTATTTTAATTCTTTTCCATATTTTACAGTGCTTAGGGATTGTTGGTTTAGATATTTTTTTTTTAGCATGACCAGATAGCCCCAGCAATCCCACAGTTGGTGTAGACTGGTTCCAACTGAACATCAGCTCTAGACATGAGAATCCAGTCTGTGAGAAAGGTGGACGCAATCTTCAAAAGCTGCATTTTGGGTGCAAAAGTGTATAAAATAGCCTCAAAGGTGAAATATTACAGGAAATGTAGATAATCACATTGACTTGTCTTGTTCCAGGGCTTCTCAAAGTTAATAAAAAGCACACTATAATAAACCTGATGCCTTCTGTAAAAGCAAAATGACTCATGTCAGAAAGGACTGGCTTTTTAAGAACCTGTGGTCATGAACAATCTATTAGAAATATTATTTACTTGGTCAAAAATACACAAAATAATTAACTGGTCTTTTTTTTTTTGACCTTGAATTCTGATAATCCTGTATCTCTCCAAACTGAAGTAGCTCGGTGGAAAAGAATTATAAACCATTTCTTGAGAAACTGAAAAACTAAAATATTGAAACTATTCTGCTCCTAAATAAGCTTGCCTAATGTTATATTTATGGCTGAATTCATAACTCAATCTTATACAATGCAATTGCCTAACTTCAAAGTTCAGATGTTACTTTGTAATGGCAGAATTAATTTCCTTGATTGCTAATCCATCATGGCTAAGTGTGATGCATGTGGTATCAAACATGGGTATTTCTGCTATCATTAATTGTGGCATATTGTCACAACTGATAAGGAAATGCAGTAAGAGAAAAAGAAGAGGGGCCCTGGTATTGGCAGTTTAGCCTTGTTTTCCCATAAGCTATGGCAGGTACAGCCAGAGTCCTCAAAATAAAGGGAGGGGACCCATGTGATTCTCACAAGGAGAAAAGACAGGCATACAGAAACATCAATCACTGGGCAAGCCTTGCTCTCCATTTGCAAAGCTGTTGTTTATTGTGAGATAATGATGGATAGGGTCTAAACAAATGCTGGGAGAAATCACCAAAGGTGCAGGCGCTTAGGTGTGACATTTGGCCATAGGAAATCTGCAGGGAAGAGCCCAGCTGGCAATAAGGACATTCTGAGGAAATTAACATGGATGCATTTAAAAGAAGAGCGAATAATGAACCATGGGTTAAATGACAGCAAGGGAAAATGGCAATTATGGATACCAGGTAAAATATGTGTCAGAGAGGGAAGAAAATGGAAGAAATAGGGCAATAAAGACTATTTGGGTGGGTTTCATTAAGAAAAGGGCATCTTTTAAAGCAGTCACTTTCAATAAAAGCAGAACATTCAGATAGGAGGGCAGAAAGTTTCAAAAAGTGCAGATAGAAGGAGTAGTCATGGAAATTTTTGTTATGAATATAGGCATAATTGGAAACAGAAAAGAATATTTTCCCATTAAAAATGAATGAAGGGAGAATGAAGAAATGCAATGAGCTTCTTTGTCAACATCAGAACTATGGGTTCTTCTTAATGCAACTCCACTATCCAGGTACTGAGAGGTGTCTACATTCCGAGGCTTGGACAAACATCCAAAGAACTGACTTTATTTCTCTGTTTACTAGGAGATATGAGCACTGTGTAGACCAAGCCTCAGGTTAAGACCTTAATAGATTCCTGAATGCTGATTAGAAAAGATCTCCATTGCAAACTCTGTTTCAGATACCACCTCTTCAGTTTAGTCACCCATAGTATTTACCAAGAGCTACAATTATAGCTCAGCTCTTCTTCACTAATCATATTTTATTTTCCCCTTAAACATCTGTCTCTCTTAAGCATCTATTCTCCTTGCTGTCTTTTGCACAGGGCTTTTCTTTTTGCAGTCACTTATTCCTGATCTCTTTTTTCACTGGGCCTTGTTCCATGACTCTCTCAAAAAGACAATGCAAGGTTTCTCTAACCTTTTCCATCTTTATTTTTGTCAGTTATAAAATGAGAATATATGTACCCATACAGAGAGTTATGAACACTGAATGAGATAGGCTCAGTGCCTAGTTCCGGGCTTAACAAATTTACTTTTCCTCTGTTCTTTTATATGCTTCTTTAAATGCTATGGTTAAGTGGAGTAATGGGGTTATTAGAGAGTCTATTATGCTGACATACAGTTAACATAGTAAGAGAGAAGTAGATTATGTTTTATTTCAAGTCATTTTTCTAGCACATTTGTTGCCAGACTTTATTTGTTGTTTGGCTCTGATTTTTTAAAAATCGTACATGGAACTCCTATCCATACTTGCTTGTATGTTACCTTAGCAAGGAAGGTCTCAATTTCTGCTATATTGATTCATGTTTAATGGGCCATCTTGAGAGCTTTTCTTTTTTAATTTTACTTTATCCAATTATATCGAGGATGAAAACTTTCTTAAGCAAGAATCTTAAGACAGAAGCCAGCTTCTCCTCTGAATCGGACGTGAAATCTCACCTCTTAGGTGATGGTGAGAGCAATTAAATGGGGTTGAGAGGTATAGAAAGTCAAGATAGTTAATGAAAATAATAGGGTAATTTATACTCAATAAATTACATTTTGACATCATTCTCTCCAGATTTTTATATGGCTTTCATTTAGAAAAAAAATGCATATTGATCTATGCTGTTGGAAGACATCAGATCAGGGGTCACAATCAGGTAGGCAAATTTCAAAGTTTTTGTTTTTGTTTTTCCATGAACTTCAGCTTTTTTTCTGTGTGAACTGAAGGAAAATTACTTAAGCTTTTTGAATTACAGTACTGTGCTGTACTTAGTCGCTCGTGTCTGACTCTTTGCGACCCCATGCACTATAGCCTTCCAGGCTCCTCTGTCCATGGGGATTTTCCAGGCAAGAATACTGGAGTGGGTTGCCATGCCCTCCTCCAGAGAATTTTCCCAACCCAGGGATCAAACCCATGTCTCCCACATTGCAGGCAGATTATTTACCATCTGAGCCACCACAGAAGCCTCTGATGTAACATGTTCTGTTAGTAATCAACATCTCCCTACTAAGATAACACGTTATTGAGAGGATAAAATTAAACTTTTTCCTGGAAGATATTTGAAAGTTAAACATAAAAAAAGAGAAAGAAATGGAGGATGGAAGGAAGACAAAAAGAAGCCAAGAAGGAAATACAATATGAAACTTTTAGTTGAATATAGTCCATTAAGTCCATAAAGCTTCCTTTGTAGCTCATTCAGTAAAGAATCCACCTGCAGTGCAGGAGACCTGGGTTCGATCCTGGGGTCGGGAAGATCCCCTGGAGAAAGAAATGGTAACCCACTCCAATATCCTTGCCTGGAAAATCTCGTGAACAGAAGAGCCGGGTGGGCTGCAGTCCATGGGGTCGCAAAGAGTTGGGCCCAACTCGGCAGCTAACACGTACTTACTTAGTCCATTAAGTATCTCATTGTCTCAGTGTATTTATTCTTTCTTCCAAACTCAGTTAAATAATTGAAACAAGAACAAGGGGGAAGTGGAAAGAAGATATGACAAAAACTGCTGAAAGCTTTCACAAATCCCTTTTTTTGGTATTTCCTGTACACTCCTCTTAGATTCTACTATCCAGTCTTCCAGTTAGATATGTTTATGTTCTTGAATTCTGGCTTATGGAATAAGGGTAAAGTTGATATGCATCAATTCCAGGCTAAATGCTGAAAAAATCTTTCCTATTAGGAATGAAATTATCATCTGAATTGATAACTACCTCTTGCCATGACAAAATATTGAAGAAGAAAGAAAATGTACTCACAATGCATTCATTGCTCAGTCATAAAAATTCTTAGAGGATAATATACATAGTGAGGATAACTGTGATCTTTGATTGTGGCGTGATCGAACTGGGAGGTAGAGGAAAGGGGGAGTACAAACAAGAGGCCCATAAGGGTATTCAGTCCCTATCTCCAGTGACAGAGAACCACTTATCACAGCAAAAATTGCATCAAAATATAGTAGTAGGGACTTTTCTGTCAGTCCAGTGGTTAAAACTCCATGCTTCCAATGCAGGGGGCACTAATTCAATCCTTGATTGGGGAACTAAGATCCTACATGCTGTGTGATACAGGGAAAAAAGCACAATAAACACAGATTATTTTGAAATATGTAAGTTAAGAAAAATGAGACTAAAAGGATAGGAATTTCTTGACCAGGGAGTAGAAACTAGAATTGTGGTCCTAACATTTCTCATTATGAATTTTATACTACAATTTGTCATTTAAATATATATATATAAATGCATTGGCAATCCACTCCAGTATTCTTGCCTGGAGAATGCCATGGACGGAGAAGCCTAGTAGGTTACAGTCCACGGGGTCGCAAAGAGTCGGACACGACTGAGTGACTTCACCACCTCACCTATAAATGCATTAAAAGTTGAAAACATTATTTTAAAGAAAAGCAACATAGTTGCAGAAAAATATTAAAGCATAAAAAGACTAAAGCATTACAGCTGATAGTGTACTTTAAAGGCTGTAAGATACATTCTGGCCTTGCCAAAAGTAGGAAACTAAACCATTTAAGCATTCATATAATTGTCTAGTGCTAAATTACATCTCCAGATCCTGAGTATTATTAACTCTAAGTCTGCCATAGGCTTAAATATTACCCAAGTCTCATTTCTTTCTTAGCTCCTTATGAAAATAAAAATGATGACGTTTGGGGGAAGGATACCATGCTATGAATTTTGAAAACTAAAAACGGCTTTACCCATCCAAACCCAATAAAAATTGTTCTGTTGATTGCCCATATCCAATGTCAAAATACTCCCAGGATTACTATCAATAAGGCTTTTTTAAGGAGTTTTATTTTACAGTGACTAAGAAGCCTCATGAATTCTGTAAAACTCTTAACCACATCCAATCTTCTCAAGCCCCCTTTCATTTAGTTCATGGATGTTGGCATCAATTGAACAATATTCTGACCTTTTTTAAAGGGCAAATATAATACTACATCAGCTTGGTTTGCTGAACTTTAGTCTCCTGTGAATTGGAGAGCATTTGGGAGCTCCTGGGTAGATTTCATATATAATGTCATGACAGAATTAATGATTCATTTCTTATAGGAATTACAAAGCTTTCTTTTAAAAACAAGTTAAAATATATATCATTTAAACTTGAGTATTCAGACCTATTGTTGAATCAGCAGCCCTCAGGATAAGTAGAACTAGATTTAAAAGAAAACAATGATTGGATCAAGAAAAATACGCAAGATCAAAGGCATATTGTTCACAGTTTTAAAGAAAGAACAGGAGTGACTCTAGGCAGAGATAGAAAGTGGTTAGCATTTGCTAGCAATTTCAAATATATTTTGGGGACCCTTCATTTGTTCCATTCTTCTCTCTCTGGCTAAAATCTGTGCCTTATCCTTGGGATCCCAGACATTTTTCCTATGGTAGATATTCCCTCATTGAAACTTACTCTTTAAGTGTCTCACCTCATAGGTTTTTTAGCATTCCAAAGTGAAATTTAACCATTATGATAAAATGCTCATTGCCATCACAATCCATATCTCATGTTTTATTGTTTATAGGATATTCTCTCACTGAACCCTTAAAATCAGCTGTGAAGGCTGGTATTAATAATCTGCTCATTTTTAAACTGATGTTGGTAATGCACATACAATTCTTATTATAGTATGTGATACACAAGTGCTTAATAAATACTAGCTATTAATTTAATTTACTTGTTTAATCTTTCCTAATACAATAGGCAAATATTAACTGTGTATTTAGGAGAAAACAATCCTTCCTTCTTTTTGTGCTAAGAAAATAACATGTAACTCAAGATATATTAAAGGAGGCAGCACCTGTTCAAATCAGATGCAAAACAGTTTCACTGATTCTTAATTAACGGGTATGTATTATTGGGCTTCTCAGGTGGCTCAGTGGTAAAGAATCTGCTTGCCAGTGCAGAAGGCACAGGTTTGGTCCCTGGGTTGAGAAGATCCCCTGGACGAGGAAATGGCAACCCACTCATGTATTCTAGCCTGGAGAACCCACGGACAAAGTAATCTGGTGGGCTACAGTCCATAGAGTCAGACATGGCTGAGCGCTCATGCATCGACATTATTATACAAGATATAATATGAGGTGAGGTAAGGAAGAAAAACATGAATGATATCTTTTCTATCACCAGTAAGCTCACAGTCTATGCAGGGGATTAGGTCATATCATGTAATAAACAAAGAAATAAAAAGTAACAACAGAAAATAGAAGAGCATTTTTTAGTGAACACTTGACTGATTTAGAAAAGTGGAAGATAAATGAATGGTGAGTTCAGGTGGAGAATTACTATAGTCTCAGCTCAACAGGGACCTAAGCATCTCTGTGTGCTCATGGTTCACAGAGCTGTGTGAACTGGAATAGAGTTTATCTATGTGGTTTTAGTTCTGCTGCTGGGGAGCCCCTTCTTTGCACTGTGGCACCAAAGCCTACATTCTTTAGACTAGATCTCCAGTTTTTGAAGGACACAGCCAGCAGCAAGGTTGCTCACAAAGCTAGGACATCCCCAGTCATGTTTAAAACCTCAGAAGATCCAGGCAAAGCAATTATGAAGGTTTCTGTAGCCAATAGATGACAATTGATTGTATTTGTGAAAATATATGTTTGCCCTAGTTTAATAGTGGTGGAGAGAATGGAATCCTTGAATGATCTGCTGTAACATCACAGAAACAGTTTCACACTGAAGTTCTTCTCCAAAAGGAGAAGAGATGGTCACTGACCACAGCTAGTTTCCATGTAGGTTGATAAAACTAAGAACAAAGGGAAAATCAAAAATATTGCTACAAGTAGGAATAAAATTGGATTTTGCCTTGTCTTCAACCAGTGCTTGATGCCAGATGCGACTCTTCTGGTCTGAATTCTCATTTATAAAGTGAAGGATTGTGTGGTGCGCCTTGGCATCCTTGATTACCTTTCATTCAGTTCAGTTCAGTTCAGTCACTCACAGTCATGTCTGACTCTTTGTGACCCCATAAATCGCAGCACGCCAGGCCTCCCTGTCCATCACCATCTCCCGGAGTTCACTCAGACTCATGTCCATCGAGTTTGTGATGCCATCCAGCCATCTCATCCTCGGTCGTCCCCTTCTCCTCCTGCCTCCAATCCCTCCCAGCATCAGAGTCTTTTCCAATGAGTCAACTCTTCGCATGAGGTGGTCAAAGTACTGGAGCTTCAGCTTTAGCATCATCCTTCCAAAGAAATTCCAGGGTTGATCTCCTTCAGAATGGACTGGTTGGATCTCCTTGCAGTCCAAGGGACTCTCAAGAGTCTTCTCCAACACCACAGTTCAAAAGCATCAATTCTTTGGCACTCAGCTTTCTTCACAGTCCAACTCTCACATCCATACATGACCACAGGAAAAACCATAGCCTTGACTAGACAGACCTTTGTTGGCAAAGTAATGTCTCTGCTTTTGAATATGCTATCTAGGTTGGTCATAACTTTTCTTCCAAGGAATAAGTGTCTTTTAATTTCATGGCTGCATTCACCATCTGCAGTGATTTTGGAGCCCCCAAAAATAAAGTCTGCCATTGTTTCCACTGTTTCCCCATCTATTTCCCATGAAGTGATGGGACCAGATGCCATGATCTTCGTTTTCTGAATGTTGAGCTTTAAGCCAACTTTTTCACTCTCCTCTTTCACTTTCATCAAGAAGCTTTTTAGTTCCTCTTCACTTTTNCCATTGTTTCCACTGTTTCCCCATCTATTTCCCATGAAGTGATGGGACCAGATGCCATGATCTTCGTTTTCTGAATGTTGAGCTTTAAGCCAACTTTTTCACTCTCCTCTTTCACTTTCATCAAGAAGCTTTTTAGTTCCTCTTCACTTTTGACCATAAGGGTGGTGTCATCTGCATTTCTGAGGTTATTGATATTTCTCCCGGCAATCTTGATTCTAGCTTGTGTTTCTTCCAGTCCAGCGTTTCTCACGATGTACTCTGCATAGAAATTAAATAAGCAGGGTGACAATATACAGCCTTGACGTACTACTTTTCCTATTTGATCATTAGTCTTTTAATAAAGGAAAGTGTGATGTAAAGCAATGCTAGGAGTATTTGTCTACATGAGGGAAAAATGTTAGAAATGTCCACAGAATGACTAAGAATACTTAGATTCTTAGGGCCTTCTGTAATGAAAGGTATTCGGTCCCATTTCCCATGAAGATACCTAGTGAAGGTTGTACAGGGAGCTGGAAAGATACCACTAAAATAATCACCTGCCTCAGGCATTAATTTCTATAATTCCAGCCATTGCCTACATTGTTCCCAATTGACTAGCATAAGTGGCAACTTCAGTACTTCTGCAGGATACCTTTCCATCTTTCACTATACTCACAGGTATGTGCGAGGAAATAAAAATCTTTGAAGGACGCATAGGGGAGGCTGTGCTCCTGGGAGCACGAGGAGCAGTGGTGGGTCGGAACCGCTGAGATGAGCTTCCTAGTCTTACCTGTTGGTCCAAGGTTTACTCAGCTTGTCAAGCTCACTCTTTAAATTGTATACTAATATCTAATATTCCTGACTGAGGAAAAGTTAAATAGCAATCTAAGAAAGGTATATACAAATTTATAATAAAAATAAAAGAAGGGACTAGGGCTGTCATTTGTAGGACATAGCAACCAACCACTACTTTCTGCTAGTTATAAAGCTGAAAGACAAAGGAATGAGATCTGTACCTGTAGGTTGCAGTGGAAACAAGAATGAAGCTTATTTTATAGATTGATTATGACTTACACTAATCTGCCTGCTATCCCAGGACTTTATTTTGCTCCTCCATCTCTGATGCCTCTGCAATATGTAGTCATTGCTCCTCACATGCTTCTTCTTCCCACTCCCATCCCAGCTCCTGCTTGAAGCCCCCAGCTGCCTTGGTAGTGGACTAGAGTGTGACATGTGTGTATATGCTAATTATTCAGTTGTGTCTGACTCTTTGCAACCCCATGGACTGTAGCCCACCAGGTTTCTCTGTCCGTGAAATTCTCCAGGCAAGAGTACTGGAGTGGGTTTCCATTTCCTTTTCCAAGAGTATAACATAAAGTTGCATCAATAAGTCAGTTCACTGGGTAGTACTGAATTATTTACCTTGACATATTCCTGTCTGATGATTATCAGCCCTTTAAGACATGGTATGGAGAATGCAGGACAGAAAGGACTAAGTACTTTTGAGCATCTACTAAGTGCCAAGTACTATGCAGACACTAGAAATTTTACTGATTGTATTTTCAAAATCATTCTAATTTTCTTAAAAACTTACTGCTACATTTTTTTTCCTCCTGAAAGAGAAGCTGAGGACAGTTAAGTAATAACTGATAGAGCCCAAATATTCTAGTAATGTGTTATTTCCATGTTACCACTTATGCCTTTATGCTCACCAGATGCTTGTGCATGGAGATATACTGAGCTACTATCCAGCTTATTCAAACTCAGACATTATTTTAGAGATTTCCCTTTCTTCTACTGCACAGCTTTCTGCAAGTGTTCAGGGTTATGTTTCATTTGTCCTGTACTAAGATGAGTCTTCCAGAAAATCAGCAAGTGGGAAAGTTAATGAAAAAGTGAATGGGCACCAGCTAGAGTCTAGGGTCAGCGCACACTGCCAAAGGAAACCAAAGAGCACAATCCTGGATGAACTTGAAGAAGATTCCATAACAGACCATGAGAAGGTGATCACTCATAATCACTGAGGTAAAAGCAGGAGATCTGTAGAGAAGCTACAGCCACCCGATTTAGGTCTTGAACACTTGAGTAGTATTCCTCCTCCACATAACTTTGTGTGTAGCCCTGTTTCTCTGGATTTGTCAAACTTTTCCATCTCTCTCTTTTATGTATACTTCTTTCTGCGGAAGTAGCTTTAATCGCTATTCAATCTACTAAAAGTATTCTGTGCCTAAACCTACTCCATGTGAGTCAAGAAAAGCCAAAGAAATGGCTTTATTTTCAAGATATTACAAAGTCATTTGATTAAGAAAGGCATAAACCCATGAAGTAAGACGTGTCTAACAAAGATAGTGTGGACTCAAGGGTAGGTCATGAATGACATTCTCAAGTTTCTAAGTTTGTTGTTCAATTGTAAAGTCCTGTCTGACTCTCTGCCATCTCATGGACTGCAGTATGCTAGGCTCCTCTGGCCTCCCCTATCTCCAGAATTGCTCAAATTCAAGTTCATTGCATCAGTGACGCTATCTAACCATCTCATCCTCTGCCACCGCCTTCTCCATTTGCCTTCTTCTAAGTACCTAACCCATAGACTCTACCACTGCTGTACTAATTCATGCCTTGTGGAGAACAGGAACCCTGAGTCAGTGTGCATTAGTTATATTTGTTATATTTGCTGTGTATTTTTCTGAAAGCCAACCAACTTCTAGTGGATATAAACTTCTATCTATAGCATGTCTGGCTATTAACAGACTGTGATAGGAATTTGAAATATTAATGCTTTTATTTCCCCATGGAAATGCACAAACAGATGTTCATTTATGCATTTATAAAAAGAATATCTAAAATAGCTAGGAATATCAAAGAAAGAACAGGCTTGGGATCAGGTTACACCGCCAAGGTATAAAAGATTCTTTTCCCTATGTTTTTGGCTTTGACTTGCCTGAGAGCAGTTTTGACAAAGACCTTTCCCAAATGTTGATATGAGTTTATGTAGTGCAGAGAATGGCAATTGGGAACTAGTGCACAACAACTAAATCTTTATGAAGTGGATGAATAAATGAATACCAATCATGAAATTTGAAGAAATTATAATTTCTTATCCATTATATCAACCATATATATATATTTTTTACTTTTATTATTATTATTGAAGCATACTTTACTTACAATATTATGTTATTTTCAGATGTGCAGCACAATGATTCATTTATGCATATATATCTATACTTTTTCAGATTATTTTCCTTTATGCTACTGCTGCTAAGTCGCTTCAGTCGTGTCCGACTCTGTGCGACCCCATAGACGGCAGCCCACCAGGTTCCCCCGTCCCTGGGATTCTCCAGGCAAGAACACTGGAGTGGGTTGCAGTTTCCTTCTCCAATGCATGAAAGTGAAAAGTGAAAGTGAAGTTGCTCAGTCATGTCTGACTTGTAGTGACCCCACGGACTGCAGCCTATCAGGCTCCTCCATCCATGGGATTTTCCAGGCAAGAGTACTAGAGTGGGGTGCCATTGCCTTCTCCTATTTTCCTTTACAGATTACTTTAAAATATTAGGTATAGTTCTATATACTAGGCCCTTGTTGGTTACCTATTTTATATATAGTAGTGTTATATATAATCCCAACTTTTTAATTTACCACTACCCCTACTTTCACATTTGGTAACCACAAATTAGGGCTTCTCTCATAGTTCAGTTGTTAAAGAATCTGCCTGCAATGCAGGAGACCTGGGTTCAATTGTTGGGTCAAGAAGATCCTCTGGAGAAGAAAATACAACCCACTTCTGTATTCTAACCTGGAAAATCCCATGGACAGAGGAGCCTGGCAGGTTACAGTCCTACAGATTGCAAGGGTCAGACATGACTTCGTGACTAAACCACCACCAACAATCACAAATCACCAAATATCAAGTTATTCCATTGCATCAACTATAAGTATCCTCTTAAATCTTTTTATATCAAGTACTGCTAGATACTTCTAGCAGATATTGATCCAGCCCTCCTCACCTCTCTCAAATGGACACATTCTTGGTGACACTGTGTTTATATGTTTATGTATTGATTGGTTGATCCCTTTAGCTTTTTAATTTTTTTATATTATATTGGAGTATAGTTGATTGACAATGTTTTGTTAGTTTAAGGTGTAAAGAAAGTGATTCAGTTATACATATACATACATCTTTTTCAATTTTTTTTTTCCATTTAGATTACTACAGAATATTGAACAGAGTTTCCTGTGCTATGCAGTAGGTCTTTGTTGGTTATCTATTTTAAACATACCAGTATGTACATGTCAATCCCAAACTCCCAATCTATCCCTCTCCACCATTTTTCCCACCCTGGTAAACAAAAGTTTATTCTCTAAATCCATGAGTCTGTTCTGTTTTGTAAATAATTTTATTTATATCTTCTTTCTTTTTAGATTCTGCTTATAAGTGATATCAGCGATATTTGTCTTTCTCTGCCTGACTTACTTCACATAATATGGTAATCTCCAGGTTCATCAAAATTGCTGAAAATGTCATTGAGTCTTTCTTTTTAATGGCTAAATATTATTTCACTGTATATATGTACCATATCTTCTTTATCATCAATCCAATTCCTCGGCATATATCTAGAGAGAATATGATTTGAAAGGATAGATGCACCTCAATATTCATTGTAGCACTGTTTACAATATCTAAGACATGGAAATAACCTAAATGCCCATCAACAGTGAGTGGGTTGCAGTTTCCTTCTCCAATGCATGAAAGTGAAAAGTGAAAGTGAAGTTGCTCAGTCATGTCTGACTTGTAGTGACCCCACGGACTGCAGCCTATCAGGCTCCTCCATCCATGGGATTTTCCAGGCAAGAGTACTAGAGTGGGGTGCCATTGCCTTCTCCTATTTTCCTTTACAGATTACTTTAAAATATTAGGTATAGTTCTATATACTAGGCCCTTGTTGGTTACCTATTTTATATATAGTAGTGTTATATATAATCCCAACTTTTTAATTTACCACTACCCCTACTTTCACATTTGGTAACCACAAATTAGGGCTTCTCTCATAGTTCAGTTGTTAAAGAATCTGCCTGCAATGCAGGAGACCTGGGTTCAATTGTTGGGTCAAGAAGATCCTCTGGAGAAGAAAATGACAACCCACTTCTGTATTCTAACCTGGAAAATCCCATGGACAGAGAAGCCTGGTAGGCTGCAGTGCATGGGGTTGCTACGAGTTGGAGACGACTCAGCAACTTCACTTTTTTTCACTTTCATGCATTGGGGAAGGAAATGGCAACCCACTCCAGTGTTCTTGCCTGGAGAATCCCAGGGACGGGGAAGCCTGGTGGGCTGCCGTCTATGGGGTCGCACAGAGTCGGACACGACTGAAGCCACTTAGCAGCATAGACCATGTACTGTTTTATGTGTTTTACACAGGTGTTCATTGTCTATATTAATTCATTTAAACTTCACAATAACCCTACTAAATTAGGTGCTGCTGCTACTGCTGCTAAGTCGCTTCAGTCGTTTCCGACTCTGTGCTACCCCACAGAGAGCAGCCCACCAGGCTCCCCCGTCCCTGGGATTTTCCTGGCAAGAACACTGGAGTGGGTTGCCATTTCCTTCTCCAAAATTAGGTGCATTATTACTTCATTTTTACAGATGAGAAAACTCAGGAATAGATGTGTTATATAACTTCCTGGAGCTATGATTTTAACCAGGTATTCTAATATGGAATCCAGGCTTTAAAATTCTACACTATCTACACATTTAAACAGATCAACTAAGATATATAATTTTGTCTCTTCCCTATTTTTACTGAGTAGTATAGACCTCCTTTTAGGTGATTCCAAAAGGGCTTAGAATTTCCTGGATATCCAGTTTTGAGAGTTAGAGACAAAGTGTATAGTTTGGAAAGGCATAGTCATAAATTCATAATGACATATTTATCATAATTCTCACTCAAAACAGTCATGTGTTATGTGAATTTAGTCAGAAGAAGTATGTGGAATCCTGTGTGTATGCATGCTCAGTTGTTTCAGTCATGTCCTGACTCTTTGCAACTGTATGGATTGTAGCCCACCAGGCTCTTCTGTCCATGGGGTTCTCCAGGCAAGAATATTGGAGTGGATTGCCATACCCTCCTCCAGGGGATCTTCCTGACCCAGGGATCAAGCCAGCATTTCCTGTATTTCTTGCATAACAGGTGGATTCTGAACCACTGAGCCACAGGGGAAGCTCATGTGAAACCCTGCTGCTGCAGCTGCTGCTAAGTCGCTTTAGTCGTGTCCGACTCTGTGCGACCCCAGAGACAGCAGCCCACCAGGCTTCCCCGTCTCTGGGATTCTCCAGGCAAGAACACTGGAGTGGGCTGCCATTTCCTTCTCCAATGCATGAAAGTGAAAAATGAAAGTGAAGTCTCTCAGTCGTATCTGACTCTAGCGGCCCCATGGACTGCAGCCTACCAGGCTCCTATGTCCATGGGATTTTCCAGGCAAAAGTACTGGAGTGGGGTGCTATTGCTTTCTCCTGTGAAGCCCTAGTGTAGACAATTTCTTCAGTAGCTTTGTGACTGAGGGGAAAATCATTTTTCAGTTTCCTCACTTGTAAATTAAAGGATTTAGCATAATAGATACCAAGGTCTTTCCAAACAGACCATTCCAACTGTAATACTACAATACCTTTTTCATATTAATGTTCCTACATATGATTTCCATTTGATAGTTGATAATACCCTCAGTTAGGAAAGCCAATAAGCAAAAAAAGAATATAGAATCAGTAAGGAAGAGTGATGATGTTAAATTATTTCAAAGAGTATATATAAAATAATGCAAAAATATTTCTATTTTTCAAAACCTTGGGATCAGGCATAGAGATGCATAAGGTAACAATAATTAATCTTAACTTGAAGACTCTTTAAGTTCGCTCAGCATCCCAGTGACCTGGCCTCATCTGCCAACACCTGTTCCAGAAAGATAGCCTTCGTATTAGAAATGGGACATCCAAAGATATAAAAATTAAGTATAGAGACCCAGGCCAACAGTTCAACCCCAAGAATCCAGTAGTGTCATGCTGCTTGCAAGTCCTCTTCTCCTTTGCGTGCAAAGTAGACTAAACAGGCAGGATGTGTGTTCTCCAAGAGCCCTTCCCCACATGGCAGAGCTGAAGGGGAATTTGCCTATGGTTACTCCCCAAACCAGTCATGAATGAATACTTCATGAAGCAGAAACCATCTCTCTATGAACTTAGCTAAATTCTATCCTAGAAATATGAAAAAAAAAAAAAAGTCATGAAAGATGGCCTCTCTCCACAAAGAGAGCAATGTTTTCATGGAAACACTATAGAGGAATTTTCATTTAAATATTTTGACTAAAATATACTGCAGAAATAATGCAGTATTGCACTCTGATTTTTTTTCAAAATATGCCTTTCAAGGGGCCATGTTTGAAATATCCTTAATCTCTCTTCCTAACCATGTCCAGAATGTGTCATGTCCACCAGCCTAGCATCTAACAGTGATTCATTGAAATGTATTGAAAATGTGATTTGTGTGGGAGTCAAATAGAAATCAGGTTGGCCTCATCCCTTATATCTCTATCTCCATATATACATTTGGCGTTGACATTCATCAAATTACCCTGTCCTAACAAAGCTTTCTCGCACAAAGTAATCTCAAGCGACAGTGATAGCAATATGTATAATATGAAAGGAGTTGAATGGCTAAGTAGTCAGTTTGACATATCGCTGAAATCTTTTATTGCATATATTAGAGAGTTAAACATTGCAATCTGCTTTTCCTGTGAGACCCAATAAGTAAGAAAAAGCCAGGTTTACTCAGGATTAGACTGGTTTTTCTTTGTTTTCTTGCCAAAAAAAAAAAAAAGAAAAAGTCTTGATTAGCTTATGGAAGGCAAAATTTGCATCTCTATGCTTAGAGGGGTGAAACTTTTCTGCTAGAAATCCATTTTCAGAAGAATCCTCTTGAGCTCGATATTTCATCCCATTCTTCTGTCTGCTAAATTAAAAACAATTTTATTTTAATTTCTGTCTTTGTAAATGGGAATTTTATCCACTTCATGAGAATGACTCATATATGAATCATACACTTTGGGGAACTGCTGAATCGAAAAGTCTTTTTGTTTGTTGTTTGTTTATCTCACTCCAGAAGCAGCTCTTGCACTCAACCCAGTTCTCCTGGACATGTCAGCCTCCACAGTCTGATAATCAGATGAATATAAATTATAACAATGTCAATAACAGTGACAATGGAGAACGAAGAGAAGGAAAGAGCTGCCAGTTCTCAAATGGCCACTGACAGTCTGTGACCAGAACATCAGCACACCAAAAAAATGTGTGTATATACATGCATGCATACACACAGACACACGGATGCAAGCAAAATCCTCCCTGAAGTATGCTACTTCATCTTGGAATAGACCTTGGTCCTTGGGGGAATCTAGAATAAATTTTCTATCTTACTATAATTCTCTAGAAACTTGACTAATTTTCTAAAAGTAACTTACTCTTAATCAAATCCTTACACAAGACACTCTGATTTCTCTGTCCTACTGCCCCAACACCACTCCCGACAGAAAATTAATGATGACATTCTTGCATTAATATATGAATGTCATGTAATTACACCAAATCAAGAATGAATTAAGGCATTTTAGTTAGCAAACCTGGTATCATACTTTTGGGATACCAGCACTCTGTTTTAAGTCTTTATCAACTATAAGTCATTTGATTTTCATAATGTCACTATGGGGAAATATGACTGTTTGACTGTTATTTATTGTGTGAGGAAACTGAGGTGCAGAGGCTTAGGTAACTTGCCCAAGTTCACATAGGTAGGAAATATCAGAGTCTCAGTTAAATTCAGTTGCTCAGTCGTGTCCTACTCTTTGAGACCCCATGAATAGCAGCACCTCAGGCCTCCCTGTCCATCACCAACTCCTGGAGTTCACTCAAAATCACGTCCATTGTGTCGGTGATGCCATCCAGCCATCTCATCCTCGGTCGTCCCCTTTTCCTTGTGCCCTCAATCCCTCCCAGCATCAGAGTCTTTTCCAATGAGTCAACTCTTCACATGAGGTGGCCAAAGTACTGGAGTTTCAGTTTTAACATTAGTCCTACGAAAGAACACCCAAGACTGATCTCCTTTAGAATGGACTGGTTGGAACTCCTTGCAGTCCAAGGGACTCTCAAGAGTCTTCTCCAACACCACAGTTCAAAAGCATCAATTCTTCAGTGCTCAGCTTTCTTCACAGTCCAACTCTCACATCCATACATGACTACTGGAAAAACCATAGCCTTGACTAGACAAACGTTTGTTGGCAAAGTAATGTCTATGCTTTTGAATATGCTATCTAGGTTGCTCATAACTTTCCTTCCAAGGAGTAAGTGTCTTTTAATTTCATGGCTGCAATCACCATCTGCTGTGATTTTGGAGCCCAGACAAATAAAGTCTGACATTGTTTTCACTGTTTCCCCATCTATTTCCCATGAAGTGATAGTACCAGGTGCCATGATCTCAGTTTTCTGAATGTTGAGCTTTTAGCCAACTTTTTCACTCTGCTCTTTCACTTTCATCAAGAGGCTTTTTAGTTCCTCTTCACTTTCTGCCATAAGAGTGGTGTCATCTGCATATCTGAGGTTATTGATATTTCTCCCAGCAATCTTGATTCCAGCTTGTATTTCTTCCAGTCCAGCGTTTCTCATGATGTACTCTGCATATAAGTTAAATAAGCAGGGTGACAATATACAGCCTTGACATACTCTTTTTCCTATTTGGAACCAGTCTATTGTCCCATGTTCAATTCTAACTGTTCCTTCTTGAGCTACATACAGATTTCTTAAGAGGCAGGTTAGGTGGTCTGGTATTCCCATCTCTTTCAGAATTTTCCACAGTTTCTTGTGATCCACACAGTCAAAGGCTTTGGCATAGTCAATAAAGCAGAAATAGATGTTTTTCTGGAACTCTCTTGCTTTTTCCATGATCCAACAGATGTTGGCCATTTGATCTCTGGTTCCTCTGCCTTTTGTAAAACCAGCTTGTACATCAGGAAGTTCACGGTTCACGCATTGCTGAAGTCTGGCTTGGAGAATTTTGAGCATTACTGAAAAATGTTGACAGAAGAAATATTTCCCATATATCAGTGAAGTTTTCACATTTCTTTGAAAAAATGGAAAATTTTATTTTCATATGTATTTTAATATTTTAGAAATTATTGATTTATCAATTTTAGCATTAAAAGTGGGCCATTTAGTTAAATGTGTAATTTACATGAGATTTTGTAACAAAGCCCACATATGTATTTGATCTTACAGCTTTGCAAAAAGGGATTTTGATTTTGATATTATAGTGTTACATGTAGGAATTATTTATTCCCTGTCCTTCTGAGGAGTTTTCAGAAAGCATCAGTGTTTTAGCATTTCATGCCCTTTGATTATTTTGAACTGTGAGACTCTCTTTTCTGGTGAGATATCATCACTTCATGGGAAATAGATGGGAAAACAGTGGAAACAGTGTCAGACTTTATTTTTGGGGGCTCCAAAATCACTGCAGATGGTGACTGCAGCCATGAAATTAAAAGGCGCTTATTCCTTGGAAGAAAAGTTATGACCAACCTAGATAGTATATTCAAAAACAGAGACCTTACTTTGCTGACTAAGGTCCGTCTAGTCAAGGCTATGGTTTTTCCTGTGGTCATGTATGGCTGTGAGAGTTGGACTGTGAAGAAGGCTGAGCACTGAAGAATTGATGCTTTTGAACTGTGGTGTTGGAGAAGACTCTTGAGAGTCTGTTGGACTGTTAGGAGATCCAACCAGTCCATTTTGAAGGAGATCAGCCCTGGGAT
This sequence comes from Aepyceros melampus, assembly GCA_006408695.1. Taxonomy (NCBI): domain Eukaryota; kingdom Metazoa; phylum Chordata; class Mammalia; order Artiodactyla; family Bovidae; genus Aepyceros; species Aepyceros melampus. The sequence continues at coordinate 423,111 of SJXQ01002078.1, forward strand.
TTCTTTGGAAGGAGTGATGCTAAAGCTGAAGCTCCAGTACTTTGGCCACCCATGCGAAGAGCTGACTCATTGGAAAAGACTCTGATGCTGGGAGGGATTGGGGGCAGGAGGAGAAGGGGACGACCGAGGATGAGATGGCTGGATGGCATCAGGGACTCAATGGACGTGAGTCTGAGTGAACTCTGGGAGTTGGTGATGGACAGGGAGGCCTGACGTGCTGCGATTCATGGGGTCTCAAAGAGTTGGACACGACTGAGCGACTGAACTGAACTGAGAGCTAAAAGACAGGTGAGACTTTACCTGTTCTCTTGGAAGGTAAATTGAAAAGTACAAAAGTCAAACTTATTGAAGATAAAATGGCACATAGATAAATGTCAAAAAGTAATCCAGCAGGACTAAATTAAACTTTAATAATTATATATTGAAATGGAACATTTCTAGGTATTTTATACATGTCAGGATTGTTTTTCTACCTTAATTGCTCACAAATAATTCACACTACCAAAGCAAGCTAATCATAGTGTTTTAGTTAATAATAAAACACCATGATGACATATTTTATATGCTCTAGAATGAATGGCCCATAAGCAGAATAAAAACATACTTCAAAAGACAATTTTGCTTTCACATAGGAGCTCTGAAAAGTTATAGAAGACTTCTTCATTTTAATTCATGTATTTTGTGTTTCATATTTCTATAAGCATTTAACTAACAAAGCACTATAAATGACAAGGTAAAGAACAAATTTTCTGAGTGAGGAGTTAGAGCAAAAAATGGTAAATTGATAAATCAAAAAATGTGACCCAGATGTGAAAGCAATAAACTTTTCACATTAAACTAATTTTAGACTTATAGAGAAGCTGTAAAAATACTAAAAACAGTGCCTATATATGCTTCACCTAGATACTTCCAATATTAACAGCCTACATAAATTCCAAGATAGAATGGACAAATGGGCAAAGTTAATTCAATGGATGGGAAAGGGTAGAAATGGACTGAAATGAGTGAACTTAATTCATATGACTTAATTCATATCTACTATTGTGGACAAGAATCTCTTAGAAGAAACACATGGTCCTCAGAGTCAACAGAAGAGATCAAAATGGAATACTTAGATACAATCCCCAAATTACAGAATGATCTCTGTTTGTTTCCAAGGCAAACCATTCAGTATCACAGTAATCCAAGTTTGTATCCCAACCACTAATGCCAAAGAAGCTGAAGCAGAACAGCTCTATGAAGACCTACAAGACCTTCTAGAACTAACTCCAGTAAAAGATATCCTTTTTATCATAGGGAACTGGAATGCAGAAGTAGGAAGTCAAGAGATACCTGGAGTAAAAGACAAGTTTGGCCTTGGAGTACAAAATAAAATAGGGCAAAGGCTAACAGAATTTTGTCATAGCAAACACGTTCTTCCAACAACACAAGAGATGACTCTACACATGGACATCACCAGACGGCCAACCAAAATCAGATTGATTATATTCTTTGTGGCTGAAGATTGAGAAGCTCTACCCAGTCAGCAAAAACAAGACCAGGAATTGACTTGGCTCAGATCTTGAACACCTAATTGCAAAATTCAGAATTTAATTGAAGAAAGTAGGGAAAACCATTAGACGATTCAGTATTACTTAAATCAAATTCCTTACAATTATACAGTGGAAATGACAAATAGATTCAAGGGATTAAATTTGATAGACAAAGAACCTGAAGAACTATGGACAGAGGTCCATGAATTTGTACAGGAGACAGTGATCAAGACTATCCTCAAGAAAAAGAAATGCAAGAAGGCAAAATGGTTGTCTGAGGAGGCCTTACAAATAGCTGAGAAAAGAAGAGAAGTGAAAGGCAAAAGAGAAAAGGAAAGATATACACATCTGAATGCATAATTCCAAAGAATAGCAAGGAGAGATAAGAAAGCCTTCCTAAGTGATTAATGCAAAGAAATAGAGGAAAGCAATAGAATAGGAAAGACTAGAGATGTCTTCAAGAAAATTATAGATACCAAGGGAGCATTTCATGCAAAGATGGACACCATAAAGGACAGAAATGGCATGGACCTAAGAGAAGAAGAAGGTTTTAAGAAGAGGTGCAAGAATACACAGAAGAACTATACAAAATGATGTTAATGGCCCAGATGACCATGATGGTGTGATCACTTACCTAGAGCCAGACATCCTGGAGTACAAAGTCAAGTGGGTCTTAGGAAGCATTACTATGAACAAAGCTAGTGGAGGTAATTGAATTCCAGTGGAGCTATTTCAAATCATAAAAGATGATGCTATGAAATTGCTGCACTCAGTATGCCAGCAAATTTGGAAAGCTCAGCAGTGGCCACAAGACTGGAAAAGGTCAGTTTTCATTCCAATCCCAAAGAAAGGCAATGCCAAATAATGCTCAAACTACCACACAATTGCACTTACCTCACATGCTATCAAAGTAATGCCCCAAATTCTTCAAAGCAGGGTTCAAAAGTACATGAACTGAGAACTTCCAGATGTTCAAGCTGTATTTTTTTTAAGAGATTTTTATTTTCACTTTATTTTCTTACTTGGAATATTGAAAGAAAAATTTTAATCACAATAATTTTTGTTGATTTGCTTTCAAGGTTTTCCACTGCAATAAGGAATGTAAGCCTAATTTATAAATGCATTCATGAATTATCAATATTTGCTTTATCTTACTTAGGTTAATTTCTTTTTTTTCTTTTTTCTATTTTTATTTTTTAATTAATTTTTATTTTTTAGTTTGTTTTGCTTTACAATACTGTATTAATTTTGCTATACATTGACATGAATCAGCCACAACTGTACATGAACTCCCAATCCCACTGCTGGGCATACACACCAAGGAAACCAGAACTGAAAGAGACATGTGTACCCCAATGTTCATCACAGCACTGTTTATAATAGCCAGGACATGGAAGCAACCTAGATGTCCATCAGCAGATGAATGGATAAGAAAGCTGTGGTACATATACACAACGGAGTACTACTCAGCCATTAAAAAGAATACATTTGAATCAGTTCTAATGAGGTGGATGAAGCTGGAGCCGATTATACAGAATGAAGTAAACCAGAAAGAAAAACACCAATACAGTATACTTACACATAATATAGAATTTAGAAAGATGGTAATGATAAGCCTGTACGCAAGACAGCAAAAGAGACACAGATGTATAGAACAGCCTTTTGGACTCTGTGAGAGAGGGAGAGGGTGGGATGATTTGGCAGAGTGGCAGTGTAACATGTATGATATCATAAGTGAAACGAATCGCCGGTCTAGGTTTGATGCAGGATGCAGGATGCTTGGGACTGATGCATGGGGATAATCCAGAGAGAGGGTGTGGGGCGGGAGGGGGGAGGTGGGGGTCGGGATTTGGAGTTTATGTACACTTGTGGCTGATTCATGTCTATGTCAAGCTATATTTTAAAAAGGCAGAGGAACAGAGATCAAATTGCCAAGATTCTAGATCATATAAAAAGCAAGAGAGTTCCAGAAAATCATCTACTTCTGCTTTATTGACTATGCCAAAGCTTTTGACTATGCGGATCATGACAAACTGTGGAAAATTTTTAAAGAGATGGGAATACCAGATCATCTTACCCGACTCATGAGAAATCTGTATGCAGGTCCAGAAGCAACAGTTACAACAGGACATGGAACAAAGGACTGATTCCAAATTGAGAAAGGAATATGTCAAGGCTGTATACTGTCACCTGTTTATTTAACTTATATGCAAAGCACATCATATAAAATGCCAGGCTGGATAAAGCACAAACTGGAATCAAGATTGCAGGGAGAAATATCAATAACCTCTGATAAGCAAATGACACCACCCTTATGGCAGAAAGTGAAGAGGAACTAAAAAGCCTCTTGATGAATGTGAAAGAGGAGAGTGAAAAAGCTGGCTTAAAATTCAATATTCAGATCCTAAAAACTAAGATCATGGCATCTGGTCCCATCAGTTCAGTTCAGTTCAGTTCATTCACTCAGTCATGTCCGACTCTTTGTGACCATAAGAATCACAACACGCCAGGCCTCCTTGTCCATCACCAACTCCCGGAGTTTACTCAAACTCATGTCCATCGAGTCGGTGATGCCATCCAGCCATCACATCCACTGTCGTCCCCTTTCCTCCTGCTCTCAATCCCTCCCAGCATCAGGGTCTTTTCCAATCATCACTTCATGGCAAATAAATGGGGAAGCAATGGAAACAGTGACAGCCTTTATTTTCTTGGACTCCCAAATCACTGAAGATGCTGACTGAAGCCATGAAATTAAAAGATGCTTGCTCCTTGCAAGAAAATCTATGCCCAACCTGAACAGCATATTAAAAAGCAGATACATTAATTTGCTGACAAATGTCCAGTCAAAGCTATGAATTTACCAGTAGTCATGTGTGGATATCAGAGTTGGACCATAAAGAAGCTGAGTGTTGAAGAATTGATGCTTTTGAAACTGTGGTGTTGGAGATCTGGAGAGTCTCTTGGACTGCAAGGAGGTCAAATCATTAAATTCTAAAGGAAATCAGTCCTGAATCTTCATTGGAAGGACTGATGCTGAACCTGAAGCTCCAATACTTTGGCCACATGATGAGAAGAGCTGACTCATTGGAAAAGACCTTGATACTGGGAAAGATTGAAGGCAGGTAGAGAAGGGGACGACAGAGGATGAGATGGTTGGATGACATCACGGACTCGATGGATATGGGTTTGAGCAAGCTCCAGGAGTTGGTGATGGACAGGGAGGCCTGGCATTCTGCAATCCATGGGGTATCAAAGAATTGGACACAACTGAGCAACTGAACTGAATTGTGACAACTTTATAATTTCCTACCAGGAGTCTTTAAAAATAAAGGTCTCTTTCAGTTCGGTTCAGTTCAGTCGCTTAGTCATGTCTGACTCTGCGACCCCATGAATCGCAGCATGCCAGGCCTCCCTGTCCATCACCAACTCCTAGAGTTCACTCAAGCTCACGTCCATCGAGTCAGTGATGCCATCCAGCCATCTCATCCTCTGTCATCCTCTTCTCCTCCTGCCCCCTCCTCCACCCCTCCCCAATCCCTCCCAGCATCAGAGTCTTTTCCAATGAGTCAACTCTTCGCATGAGGTGGCCAAAATACTGGAGTTTCAGCTTTAGCATCATTCCTTCCAAGAAATCCCAGGTCTCTTTAGACTTCATTAAAAAACAAAACAAAACAAAACACTTCCTTAAGGGAAATGCTTCCTAGGAGAATCCTTAGAGTTTAGGAAGCCCCCAAATATTTTCTTTAATCTATTTTGCTGGTCTACCAGACATATCTAGAAAAGTCTAACCCCTGAGAAAGCAAATATAGCTTAACTCAAACTGAGACTGAGTTGGCATTTAATGTATTTTTTAAAGGGAGGGTGAGCTCCAATCTCAAGTGATAGCTTCATGAGGTGTCTTTTATTTCATGTGACTTTTTGTGTATATAAAACATTTTATATATGTAAAAGAAAAAAAATTTAAAAAGCATTGTTTCTGACTAAGAAAACCCAGGTCTAAGTTTTGGCCCCACTGTTGGTTTGATCTCACTTAACCTCATAGTATATTAGTTTAACTCCATAAAAGAGAAATAATCATATTCATCGTATTCACAGTATCACTCAACTGATTAACCTCAATAATGATTATGACAGCTCTAAATGTATAACATGTGACAGTAATTTAAATAATTTGTTTGGATAGTGGGGAGAAAAACACTGGTGAACCTAAGAAAATAAGTAAGTCAGGGAATGAGATGGGTGATGCTAGCATGAGATTAGAGAAAGTGCAAGTTATAGAGCAGAAAATAAGTACAAATCTGAGGACAGAGTGAAGCTAGCCCATCTACTCTTTTTTCAACTGGTAGTGACGGAATTACTAATTCAGGAGAATTTTAGTCATGTTCCTTACTTTATTCACACCTGATGTCTTTCCTGTCATTCCACAGATGTTCAGTTAAGCAATAGATATAAGAAACACAATCGTATCACTTACTTCCCAGACAAAAATACATAAGGCAACCCTTATACTCTGCTTCTCAAAAATCAAATCACTGAAAATTCCTGAAATCTGGAAGTTTTGATATGCTCACAGATGGCTTATAATTACAGTGATGGAGATATTGGTTTGGAGATTGACATATAGGTTATAAATATTAGGTGAAAGGAATTAAAAGAAAACTTTATTAAGCAAAATAACTAATGAAAAACTAATTAAGTTTTATAGCAAACTTTCCCCTAGCTGGAACTGACAGTTATCAGAATTGGAGACAAAACAGTATGAACGGACTAGGCTGTCAGGAAGAAATTGCAGATTTGAGCAGAAGATCAGTCAGGGAAAGGACTGGGCTCTTGGCACCAAATTCAAGCCATAGTATTTGTGAGAAGCAACCCAGTCTCTGGATTGTTTGAGCAGAGGGAGGACTTGGACTGGATGAGTATATATAGTTTCTTCAGTCTGTCTCTGTTCCTCCTTCAACAATAGTTTGCACCACCTCATCCACTAGAAAGAAAATGTATGTTCCATCTGCTTCACACTTTTAGCTGCTAGTTTTCCATTTGCCCACCATCCACTCCTCTTTGTTCGAGAGTCACATAGAATAATCAATAGGTGCCTAGTGGAAAAATTGTATTGGTTCATTTTTTCACTTATTAATTCATTTACTCAAGACATGCATTGAGAGGCATTATGCTATTGCTAAATGATACTAAATGAAGGCAGACCTGATTCTCTGCTCCAAGGAAAATGTGTTTGAAAATGCAGTTAGTAAACAATGAAGAATTTGAAATAATAAAATCTTATTGGGCTAACTCCATGTTCACGGTGACACTTTTCTTTGGTCAGCACTGTTACTGAGCCCAGCTTAGGTTTGCTCACCTGTATGCAGTGTAGATAATTTGCTGACAGCAGATTATAGAGATGGAAAATGAAGCGTTTATTGCAGGTGCCAAGCGAGGCTGGTAGCTAATGCTCAAAAGCCCTGCGCTTCCTCAGGGGCTTCTGGGGACAGAATTTTAAAGATAAGGTGAGGTAGAGGTTTGCAGGATACAGTACTCAGTTAGTAGATGACCTTCTGATTGGTTGGTGGTAAACTAATTAGTAATCAACATCATCAACTTTCTGCTTTCAACAGGCCTGGGGTCTACGTGCTTGTGGTCAGCATATAATTAACTTCTACTTTTAGCGGGGGTTTAGTGTCTGCAAAACAGTTCAAAGGATAGCTATGGCTCAGAATATTATCTATGGTCCTTGAAGAGAAACTAAAGCTCTTTGACTTTAATTACTAAACTATTATTATTTTGTCTTTCTTGACTGTTCTTTTGTTTTCGCATTTCCATACTTCTCTCTTTAAATGTATTCTTTGAAAACTCAGGAAGGCCTAGGAGCCTAATTTTTTTCTATAAACAATAGGCAGGTGGAAGACAAAGGGTGAGGATCTGTCCTGGGAAGGTCCCATAGGGTCCTTCTTGGTTACAGAACCACCTCCAATCTCAATTCCTTCTCCCTTGCTCGACTCCCACAATAGGGTGTATAAAGTCATATATCGGGTCTAACAGTTGAGAGAGGCATGAAAACCAGTTACTGAAGGTAAAAGTATATATGTCTCAGGGTCTTTTAAATTCCCAATTAGAAGAAAAGAAACAAGAGGATCTATTCTGGCCCCACCTGAGTTTCCCTTTCTCTGCCTTGAATATAACGTGATGCCTTTAGATGAGTCAACTATCATGTGACCATGGGACAATAAATAGTAGTCAAAAGCCAAAGTGATATGCATAGTGAAGCAAGAAATAGCACATAACTTTGTTTTTATTACAACAGGTGACCTAATGCCACATATATTCTGTTGCAAAGGAAAAGTAAACCTATTTCTTGACAATATTAGTAGTTGGGTTTTCTTTGGTTATTATGATACAATAACTTTTCATGTCGGCTACTTTAAAGAACACATGTCCTCCTTGAGTGGATATAGCCTACTATGTTTGCTTAAAAAGATTAATCTCATCACATTCTAATCTTACCTCAAGTACCAATATCCCTTTTACCAATACAGCACATTTGAAATCACCAGCTCCAGACCAGTTAACAAAGGTTTTTCTGCCTCCAAAATACCTATTATTGAAAGTCATATTAAAATTATAACAAATTAAATAAGTCTTCATTTTTATACTTCCTCTTTGGATTGACTATGGGAATTTGAATTGGGTTTTTCCATTTTTAGGAATGTCTCAGAGATGCATTTTTCTATGACACTGTCACTAATGAATCAACAGACTAAATTCTCTCTAGAAGTACAAGGCAACAGAATTATGAATAAAACTATCTTCTTTCTTTGTGTGTAGAAGAGAGAGAGAAAAGAATAAATAAAACTTCAACCACTATTCAGCCTTGTACTTATTAGTATTAGTTCCAGACCCAGTGCTAAGTCAAGTATTTTGAGATGGTAGTCCATGAATAGTAATGTCATCCAAGCACAATAATTAATAGAACAGGAGAATGCTCCCTGAAGAGGAGACACAGTACTGCGATGAGAGAGGAGACCTCGCCTTTCAAATGTGTCTGATACAGACACTTGAACTTTGATTTCTAAAGGTGGAGGTGAGGTAAAATGAATTATACTTCATTAGCAAAGTGCAGGAAGACACAGCCCCCAGTCTCTAGAGAAACTGCCTTTAATTGTTAAACTCCCAGCATTCTCTTGTTGATGGCAAGCCAGATTCCCTGTCCTGATTTTGTGGAATATGGGTGTCATTTTTTCTTCCCTGATTGGTTATAATTTTCTTGCTTATTAAATTGTGCAGCACTGTTCATACATAGAACACAGGGCTTTGTGGCCAAATTAACAGCTGATAAGCACACGCTCATCTGTTACCCTTTAGTATTCAACTAAGGGAATGGCAACCCACTCCAGTACTCTTGCCTGGAGATTTCCATGGATAGAGAAGCCTGTTGGGTTACAGCCCATGAGGTCACAAAGAATCAGAAATGACTGAGCGACTAACACTTTCCATTCTTGTTAGGCTGCACCCCCAATCATGTTATCTCATTTAATTTCAAAACTCATCTATAAAATAGAAAAGCATACTGCCATGTTTTCCTTGGCTAGTGTTATATGAAGAATAGCACTCTTTGTGTTTGTTTTATCTCATTTAGTTACAAAATAGATTTTAGGTTGCCTGTAGAATATATGATGCAATACATATTAAACTGAAAGATGATAAAATAAAAATAAGCACAGAAAAAATCAATGTGAGAAATAACAAATGGAAAAGAATAACAAGGCACAATGTGTAAAATTGGTATTAATATTTTAAGGTATGTACATAATGAAAACTTGCAAAACTTCTGGAAGTGACAAATGTATCTCTGAGCTACTAATAGAAAAACAGAACAGGTAAAGAGGAGTGAATCTTCTGCTGGACAAACAATTCAAAATGAAATAACATGGTTAGTCCACCTTTGGAGAACCTATAAATAACTTGGAGGAAAGATTGTGATTTCCTCGCAAGACATTAACTGTGCTGGCTAAAACACATTAAAAAAATGAAGTATGATATAGACCCTAAAATTAAAAGTAATAGTAAGTGATTAAATTTTTTAAATGAAAATTTTCAATGTAACATTTTTGCCTTAGAAAAATCTTAAACCCAGAAACTCTGTACTTTTTAATAAATTAATTCTTGGTGAATCCTTGCTTTTAAATTTCATATAAACCTTACCTCTCCATAATTAAATCAATAAGTTATTCTATGCTATGATATAAAATAAATTTTGCAGGGAATTTGACAGGAAATTTGAGTTTTTTTCTTTCAGTTTTTAGTCTCACTTGTTCTTTCATGAGAGGAATTTAATAATATAAGTATAGTTCAGTTGGTAAAGAATCCACCTGCAATGCAGGAGACCCCCATTTGATTCCTGAGTCAGGAAGGTCTGCTAGCGAAAGGAAAGGCTACCCACTCCAGTAGTCTGGCCTGGAGAATTCCATGGTCTGTATAGACCATAGGGTCGCAAACTGTCGGACATTACTGAGTGACTTTCACTTTCACTTTTTCTTTCCTTCATTCTTTCAGATGATTTTGAGTTAATGGCAGTAACACAATATCACCAAGTTTGAAGGGAATGATTTAAGTGAATGCTTTCTTTAGGTCAATGAAGGGGCAGGAGGTAGATGCTAGGATGCATGCAGTAGAAACAACATGACACATCAGATATTCCATTTAAAGAAGCTGTTTTGGCACAAAGAATGTTGATTTTTATAGCATACCATTGCTCCAAAATACATCGGTATTTACTATTATCATTACTAACAATAATCATATAAGCCTATATCTGACTCTAATCACTCTCCATTCCTGAACTTTAACCCACTTTGATCCCACCCAACAATCACTTACCATATAGCTTTTGCTTTCCAATTTCACAAAGCTGCTAAATCTATTCAAACCTGTCCTCTCTTATTTGAACATGCCAGAATCTCTCATACCTCTTCTCTACATGTTATTCTTATGCTTCTGTTTAGTCAAATTGGCCACTTTTGCTAACCTGTATACCTATGACTGGAGAAGGCAATGGCACCCCACTCCAGTACTCTTGCCTGGAAAATCCCATGGATGGAGGAGCCTGGAAGGCTGCAGTCTATGGGGTCGCTGAGGGTCGGACACGACTAAGCGACTTCTCTTTCACTTTTCACTTTCATGCATTGGAGAAGGAACCGGCAACCCACTCCAGTGTTCTTGCCTGGAGAATCCCAGGGACGGGGGAGCCTGGTGGGCTGCCGTCTGTGGGGTCACACAGAGTCGGACACGACTGAAGTGACTTAGCAGCAGCAGCAGCAGCATACCTATGACTTTCTCAGCAAAGGCCCTGACATTTCCTTGTATTCCAGAAACATTTTACTGATATAGCTATTAAAACTCCTAAAGTTATGTTTTGTAATTGTTTTTATACTGTGACTGCACTGTATATCATTCTCTTTAATGTTAATACATTGAATAACTCATCTTTGAATTTGAAAACACAAACAGAAGCCATAATATATGATTGGTGTTCCAAAGAAGAAAGAAAGAAAGAAAGTGAAGTCGCTCAGTCATGTCCAACTCTTTGTGACCCCATGGACTGTAGCCTACCAGGCTCCTCAGTCCATGGGATTTTCCAGGCAAGAATACTGGAGTGGGTTACCATTTCCTTCTCCAAGAGATCTTCCCAACCCAGGGATCAAACCTGGGTCTCCCATACTGTAAGCAGATGCTTTACTGTCTGAGCTACCAGGGAAGCCAAGGCCTTATAAAAATAATAGACCAAGGCCTTTATAAAAATAATAGAATGAATGAGTAAATAAGCAAGTGAATGGATTGAAAGTCAGTAAGGTTTTTTGAAGGAATGCTGCTGCTGCTGCTGCTGCTGCTAAGTCACTTCAATTGTGTCTAACTCTGTGTGACCCCACAGATGGAAGCCCACATGGCTCCTCTGTCCCTGGGATTCTCCAGGCAAGAATACTGGAGTGGGTTGCCATTTCCTTCTCCAATGAATGTGTGCATGCTAACTCACTTCAGTCAAGTCCACCTCTGTGCAACCCTATGGACAGCAGCCCACCAGGCTCCTCTGTCCACAGGATTCTCTAGGCAAGAATACTGGAGTGGGTTGCAATTTTATGCTGCTACTGCTGCTGCTGCTAAGTTGCTTCAGTCGTGTCTGACTCTGTGCGACCCCATAGATGACATCCTACCAGGCTCCTCTGTCCCTGGGATTTTCCAGGCAAGAACACTGGAGTGGGTTGCCATTTCCTTCTCCAATGCATGAAAGTGAAAAGTGAAAGTGAAGTCGCTCAGGTCGTGTCTGACTCTTGGTGACCTCAGGGTCTGCAGCCTACCAGGCTCCTCCGTCCATGGGATTTTCCAGGCAAGAGTACTGAAATGGAGTGCCATTTCCTTCTATGGCAAGTTTATGCTAGGAATCAACTAACATGTAAAAAGCAGTTGCAGGTGGAATTGGAGAAACTAGCTTGGGAGAAACATGGGAGAGGCTGTTGGAAGCTCTAAAATTCTATGGCTTGTCCTGTCTACTTCCACATAAGTTAGGCCCTGACCAGGGCCTCTATCTCTTTCAGTGAAAGGTGATACATTTCACTTATTTAAATCACAGGACACATAATGAGTAATAAGGATTTTAATTTATAAACCAATGCTTCTTTTAGTGCAGCATTAAGAAACCCAAAGCATTCCTGGCACTAGGAAGGTAGAACTACAAGGGGAATGATAACCTTCTAATGAGAATGAGTGTATATGATTAAACATAATAAAATGTTTTAGGTATAGTCAGTAAAAATATATTGTAGAAAATACAGTTCAATGAAATGGTACAATAAAACATCCTGGTTCCAACCATTAACCAACTTCTCTTGAAGTGAAGACATCTCCACTGGATGACTGGCCTTGAATTAGGCCATCCGTATAATGCACAGTGACATAAATTGCCATTACAAGCAAATGAACATTTACAAAGTGGGACATGGGGGAATACTCACAAAGCTGGAAGACTAGGCCTTGGAAATTTGTATCTGATGTAGATGCTTTTCATAAAAAGACAGTAGGACTATTAGGGATCATTGACACCTTTAAAAATGGATATTAATAGCAACATTGCATTTATGCACTACTATTGATTTTAACACATTCATATTCCCAGAAGAAACTATGTTGGCAAAATAATTAAATCACGAGACTTGACATTTTGAGGCAATTTATATTTATCAAAATCAATTTTTATCAAAATACATATTATACATTTCATTATTTGTAATTTATATTTTCATTTTAATGCCTAAAAACAATTTCATGTTTATAACAAAGTATACTTAACCATTTAGGAAGGTGTTGTGGAAGAATTGTATTTTTGTTGGAAAGATATCCTAAAATAAATCTAGCTTATTCCATAAGGTGGGGATCCATCACCACACATAAACCAAAGTGAGGGTGAAAGTGAGAAGAATTTTTTAATTAATTAATTAATTTTAATTGGAAGATAATTACAGTATTTCGTTGGCTTTTGCCATATACCAACATAAATTGGCCACAGGTAGACATGTGTCCCCCCTCTTCCTGAATTCCCCTCCCATCTCCCTCTCCACCCCATCCTCTGGGTTGTCCCAGAGCACCAGCTTTGGGTGCCCTGCTTCATGCATTGAACTTGCACTGCCATCTATTTTACATATGGTAAAGTACATGTTTCAGTGCTATTTGTTCAAATCATCCCACCCTCACTTTCTCCCACTGAATCCAAATGTCTGTTCTTTACATCTGTGTCTCCTTTGCTGCTCTGCAGGTGGAATATCAGTACCATCTTTCTAAATTCCATACATACGCATTAATATACTGTATTTTTCTTTCTCTTTCTGACATACTTCATTCTGTTTATTAGGCTCCAGGTTCGTCCACCTCATTAGGACTGACTCAAATGTGTTCCTTTTTATAGCTGAGTAATATTTCCTTGTATAAGTGTACCACACTTTCTTATCCATTCATCTGCCAATGGACATCTAAGTTGCTTCCATGTGATAGCTACCGTAAATAGTGCTGCAATAACATTGGTGTACATGTGTGTCTTTCAATTCTGTTTTCCTTGGTATGTATGCCCAGCATTCAGATTACTGAGTTGTATGGAAGGTCTATTCTTGGTTTTTTAAGGAATCTCCACACTGTTGTCCACAGTGGCTGTACCAGTTTGCATTCCTACCAACAGTGTAAGAGAGTTCCCTTTCTATCTACACTCTCTCCAGCATTTATTGTTTGTAGACATTTTGATGATGGCCATTCTGATCGGTGTGAGGATACTTTGTTGTAGTTGGAAGAAGGCTTTTTAAAAAACCCTCAAATTTGTGAAATATCTATCATGAAGGTGAAAGAGGAGAGTGAAAATCTGGCTTAAAACTAAACATTCAAAAAGCTAAGATCATGGCATCTAGTCCCACCACTTCATGGCAATAAATGGGGAAGGAGTGGAAACAGCTTTTATTTTCTTGGACTCCAAAATCACTGCAGATGGTGACTGCAGACACAAAATTAAAAGACACTTGCTCCTTGGAAGGAAAGGTTTGACAAAACTGAAAGTGCATTAAAAAGCAGACATCACTTTGCTGGCCAAGGTCCACAGAGTCAAAACTATGGTTTTTCCAGGAGTCATGTACAGATACGAGAGTTGGACCATAAAGAAGACTGAGCACCTAAGAAATGAGGCTCTGAACTGTGGTGTTGGAAAAGACTCTTGAGAGCTCCTTGGAATGCAACGAATCAAGCCAGTCAATCCTAAAGGAAATTAAGCCTGCTTTTTCATTGGAAGGACTGATGCCAAAGTAAATATCTATGGGGTCACAAGGAGCTGGACAAAATTTAGTGACTAAACAGCAACAATTACTACTATATTTTGTTAATTTCTATCTAAGCTTATGTAATTATCAAGATAACCTGATAAGATTTTTTTTTATAGGAGTCTTGATTCCAGAGAGGATAAAAAACTAACCCAAGAACTGAAAGTTCAGTTCAGTTCCACTCAGTTAAGTCGCTCAGTTGTATCTGTCTCTTTGCGATCCCATGAATTGCAGCACGCCAGGCCTCCCTGTCCATCACCAACTCCCATAGTTCACTCAGACTCACGTCCATTGAGTCAGTGATGCCCTCCAGCTGTCTCATCCTCTGTCGTCTGCTTCTCCTCCTGCCCACAGTCCCTCCCAGCATCAGTCTTTTCCAATGAGTCAACTCTTCACATGAGGTGGCCAAAGTACTGGAGCTTCAGCTTCAGCATCATTCCCTGCAAAGAAATCCCAGGGCTCAGAATGGACTGGTTGGATCTCCTTGCAGTCCAAGGGACTCTCAAGAGTCTTCTCCAACACCACAATTCAAAACCATCAATTCTTTGGCACTCAGCTTTCTTCACAGTCCAACTCTCACATCCATACATGACCACTGGAAAAACCATAGCCTTGACTAGATGGACCTTTGTTGGCAAAGTAATGCTTCTGCTTTTCAATATGCTATCTAGGTTGGTCATAACTTTTCTTCCAAGGAGTAAGCATCTTTTAATGTCATAGCTGCATTCACCATCTGCAGTGATTTTGGAGCCCCTGAAAATAAAGTCTGACACTGTTTCCACTGTTTCCCCATCTATTTCCCATGAAGTGTTGGGACCAGATGCCATGATCTTCGTTTTCTGAATGTTGAGCTTTAAGCCAGCTTTTTCACTGTCCGATTTCACTTTCATCAGGAGGTTCTTTAGTTCCTCTTCACTTTCTGCCATAAGGGTGATGTCATCTGCATATCTGAGGATATTGATATTACTCCCAGCAATCTTGATTCCAGCTTGTGTTTCTTCAACTCCAGGTTTCTCATGATGTACTCTGCATGTAAGTTAAATAAGCAAGGTGACAATATATAGCCTTGACATACTCCTTTTCCTATTTGGAACCAGTCCGTTGTTCCATGTCCAGTTCTAACTGTTGCTTTCTGACCTGCATATAGGTTTCTCAAGAGGCAGGTCAGGTGGTCTGGTATTCCCATCTCTTTCAGAATTTTCCACAGTTGATTGTGATCCACACAGTCAAAGGCTTTGGCATAGTCAATAAAGCAGAAATAGATGTTTTTCTGGAACTCTCTTGCTTTTTCCATGATCCAGCGGATGTTGGCAATTTGATCTCTGGTTCCTCTGTGTTTTCTAAAACCAGCTTGAACATCAGAAAGTTCATGGTTCACATATTGCTAAAGCCTGGGTTGGAGAATCTTGAGCATTACTTTACTAGCGTGTGAGATGAGTGCAATTTTGCGGTAGTTTGAGCATTCTTTGACATTGCCTTTCTTTGGGATTGAAAGGAAAACTAACCTTTTCCAGTCCTGTGGCCACTGCTGAGTTTTCCACATTTGCTGGCATATTGAGTGCAACACTTTCACAGCATCATCTTTCAAGATTTGAAATAGCTCTACTGGAATTCCATCACCTCCACTAGCTTTGTTCATAGTGATGTTTTCTAAGGCTCACTTGACTTCACATTCCAGGATGTCTGGCTCTAGATGAGTGATCACGCCATTGTGATTATCTTGGTCATGAAGATCTTTTTTGTACAGTTCTCCTGTGTATTCTTGCCACCTCTTCTTAATATCTTCTGCTTCTGTTAGGTCCAGACCATTTCTGTCCTAGAACTAAGAGTTACTATATAGCTAATTAAGCATTTTCATTTTGTTGTTTTTTTTGTTTGCTTGTTTGTTTGTTTGTTTTTGGCTTCAAACCAGACTTGGGTCCAATCTCACAGCCCTTTTACTGCCATGAATCTGGGGATGTAGTAACAGTTAGCCTATTTGCCTAGGTTTAACCTGCTGACCTCAGAGTGTAACCCAGCATTCATTCTTTTTTTTTTTTTTCTCTCTGTCTCCATTTTCTTTTCTATCATCAAGATGTCAAGCCGAGAGACATGGCCTATGCTCATTCATTCAATGTCCTCTATTATTACTTATGAGCTTCGCAGTGGCTCAGTGGTTAAAATACAAAACAAAACAAAAAAAAAAATCACCTGTCAGTGCAGGAGATGTGGCTTTTATCTCTGAGTTGGGAAGATCCCGTGGAGAATGATATGGCAACCCACTCCCATATTCTAGCCTGGAAAATTCCATGGACAAGGGAGCCTAGAAGGCTACAGTCCATGGGGTCACAAAAGATTTAGACACAACAAAAAAATTATTATTTTTATTTTTCTGATAAATAAAAATTTTATGTGAATAAATCAGTTTCACAGCTGTTATCAAAAAAATATTATATTGTCCATCATCTTACCTTTTTGCAAAAGCTTTCTGTCTACCTAAGCTCTATCTGCCTTTTAACTCCAACCCTACACATGGACATCACCAGATGGTCAACACCGAAATCAGATTGATTATATTCTTTGCAGCCAAAGATGGAGAAGCTCTATACAGTCAACAAAAACAAGACCAGGAGCTGACTGTGGCTCAGATCATGAACTCCTTATTGCCAAATTCAGACTTAAATTGAAGAAAGTGGGGAACACCACTAGACCATTCAGGTATGACCTAAATCAAATCCCTTATGATTATACAGTGGAAGTGAGAAATAGATTTAAGGGCCTAGATCTGATAGATAGAGCTCCTGATGAACTATGGATGAAGGTTCGTGACTTTGTACAGGAGACAAGGATCAAGACTATCCCCATGGAAAAGAAATGCAAAAAAGCAAAATGGCTGTCTGGGGAGGCCTTACAAATAGCTGTGAAAAGAAGAGAAGCAAAAAGCAAAGGAGAAAAGGAAAGATACAAGCATCTGAATGCAGAGTTCCAAAGAATAGCAAGAAGAGATAAGAAAACCTTTGTCAGCAATCTATGCAAAGAAATAGAGAAAAACAATAGAATAGGATAGACTAGAGTCTCTTCAAGAAAATTAGAGACACCAAGGGAATATTTCATGCAAAGATGGGCTTGATAAAGGACAGAAATGGTATGGATCTAACAGACACAGAAGATATTAAGAAGAGGTGGAAAGAATACACAGAAGAACTGTACAAAAAATATCTTTATGACCAATAATCATGATGGCGTGAGCCAGACATCCTGGAGTGTGAAATCAAGTGAGCCTTAGAAAGCATCACTATGAACAAAGCTAATGGAGGTATGGAATTCCAGTAGAGCTGTTTCAAATCCTGAAAGATGATGCTGTGAAAGTGCTGCACTCAATATGCCAGCAAATGTGGAAAACTCAGCAGTAGCCACAGGACTGGAAAAAGTTAGTTTTCCTTCCAATCCCAACGAAAGGCAATGTCAAAGAATGCTCAAACTACTGCACAATTGCACTTGTCTCATATGCTAGTAAGGTAATTCTCAAGATTCTCCAAGCCAGGCTTCAGCAATACGTGAACCGTGAACTTCCTGATGTTCAAGCTCATTTCAGAAAAGGCAGAGGAACCAGAGATCAAATCGCCAACATCCGCTGGGTCATGAAAAAAGCAAGAGAGTTCCAGAAAAACATCTATTTCTGCTTTATTGACCATGCCAAAGCCTTTGACTGTGTGCATCACAATAAATTGTGGACAATTCTGAAAGAGATGGGAATACCAGACCACCTAACCTGCCTCTTGAGAAACCTATATGCAGGTCAGGAAGCAACAGTTAGAACTGGACATGAAACAACAGACTGGTTCCAAATAGGAAAAGGAGTACATCAAGGCTGTATATTGTCACCCTGCTTGTTTAACTGATATGCAGAGTACATCATGAGAAACGCTGGGCTGGAAGAGGCACAATCTGGAATCAAGATTGCCAGGAGAAATATCAATAACCTCAG
The DNA here is from genome assembly GCA_006408695.1 of Aepyceros melampus. Lineage (NCBI taxonomy): Eukaryota > Metazoa > Chordata > Mammalia > Artiodactyla > Bovidae > Aepyceros > Aepyceros melampus. The sequence goes on from SJXQ01002078.1 coordinate 441,449, forward strand.
ATATGTAGATGACATCATCCTTATGGCAGAAAGTGAAGAACTAAAAAGCCTCTTGATGAAAGTGAAATCGGACAGTGAAAAAGCTGGCTTAAAGCTCAACATTCAGAAACGAAGATCATGGCATCTGGTCCCAACACTTCATGGGAAATAGATGGGGAAACAGTGGAAACAGTGTCAGATTTTGTTTGTCTGAGCTCTAAAATCACTGCAGATGGTGACTGCAGCCATGAAATTAAAAGACGCTTATCCTTGGAAGAAAAGTTATGATCAATCTAGATAGCATATTGAAAAGCAGAAGCATTACTTTGCCAACAAAGTTCTGTCTAGTCAAGGCTATGGTTTTTCCAGTGGTCATGTATGGATGTGAGAATTGGACTGCGAAGAAAGCTGAGTGGGAAAGAACTGATGCTTTTGAATTGTGGTGTTGGAGAAGACTCTTGAGAGTCCCTTGGACTGCAAGGAGATCCAACCAGTCCATTCTGAAGGAGGTCAGCCCTGGGATTTCTTTGGAAGGAATAATGCTAAAGCTGAAACTCCAGTACTTTGGCCACCTCATGTGAAGAGTTGAGTCACTGGAAAAGACTCTGATGCTGGGAGGGACTGTGGGCAGGAGGAGAAGGGGATGACAGAGGATGAGATGGCTGGATGGCATCACGGGCTCAATGGACGTGAGTCTGAGTGACCTCCGGGAGTTGGTGATGGACAGGGAGGCCTGGCGTGCTGAGATTCATGGGGTTGCAGAGTCAGACAGGACAGATCAACCGAACTGAAGTTAACTGAACTATCTTGTAATTGCCTTTTAGCTCCTAACCCTATCTCACATGAAATAAAAGTCTTTATTGCTTGATATTGCCAATTTTTTAAAGTTAGACACCTGGCTGTTTGTCAATTTCTAACTCTGCTCTGCACTTTTACCATTTGATAAGAGAATAGGGAGTGGAAGAAGTAGAGTATGTGTATGTGTGTGTGTGTTACACAATTACACACCCCTTCCTGAACAGTGTAATATAAATGCAAATAAACTGATTGATTGACAAGAGGAGTCCTTGATTAAATACTACAGTGTAATGAAACTAAAATGTAAAGTCCTATTTTTTGAAACAACAGTTGATAATTCAATAATGCTATTCAACCAAAGACATGAAATGAATTCAAATTATAATTATGATAACCTTTATAACTTCGACCTAACCAGTAAAATGAAAAAAAAAAAAAAAGGAAAATATGTCTCTAAAGTCCTGTAGGCTGCAAAGAAAATTATTCACTGAGGATAAGAGAAGAAAGTTGTCTTTCAAGAAAAGCACCACAAAATAGTATGCAGTCAAGTAGACCAGGTAAATATAAGACAGATAACATTAGACACCAGCTTTTATTTGTATTTAGAGGGCAACTGGGTCAAAGCTAAGATCTCTGGCTCTTAGATAAAGGATTTCAATTTTCAGAAAGTGTTCTGCAAAGAAATTAAAAAGAAGAAGATAATGTTATCAAACAAGATTCCCAGGTCTTTGTTGGGCCCTAAAGACAAAGTCTCTAAATCTCCATTGTGTTCTACACTAGACAGGATTTTGATTCCATTTGACCAATTTACCAGATCTGCCACCTCACAAAGCAATGTGTCCAGGTTCGTGTTAGGAGAGAGAGACCTTATTAAGCTAGGGAGCAATTCAAATCTTTGAGATTTCTTCTGGTGAAACAATTAACTCTTCATCCCAGGACTCAAATGTATCTTGCTTTTTCTATCAATGAAAAGTATCCAACAGATGAGAGAGACACTCCAGAATTTTCACAATACCAGCTAAGAAGAGACACATGAGTTATAAGGAAGCTGCTCAATCAAATGAAGCCATAAATTTCAGTTGCATAGGCAAATAGATTTATTTATTATTTTAAGATTAAAATAAACCACCACCCTGGGTCCTTTAGTGATTTGGAGATTTTAGAAATGCTATTTAATTGACAGTATTTTAAGGAAAATAAACATATAATGATTCTTGTACCAAGAGGAAACCTGTCTAACCAGCTTGGCCTTGCTGAGCACCTAGCTGTGGTTCCTCCTGACCTAGACATTGCATGACAGCACTAAGAACAAAAAGAAGTAACTATTATTCTCACATTGCTTCTTATACAGCTACAGATAAAACTATGAGCTATTAAAATGTAGCTACTAATGTCTTACAAAACAAATGAGTGCCCAGAGAAACAAAACTTAGGGGACAATGAGAAGGAAATCATTATAAATTAGGAAGCTGTGAAGGAGGGTTTAATTAAAAAAAAAAAAATGTTGGAGAGTGGCTTGATCTTGCATGAAGAACAAGGAAATAACCTCATGGATGATGGAGCCCAAGGTAGGATAGCTTTCTTCTGAGCATAGGATTGGCCCATTTACAGAGAGTTTTGTTTTGTTTTTTAATTGGAGGTTAATTACTTTAAGTCAGGAAGAGAAACACCAATATAACATATTAATGCATATATATAGCATTAAGAAAGACAATAACGACGACCCTATATGCAAAGCAGCAAAAGAGACACAGATGTAGAGAGGGGTTTATAGTATGTAAACTATATGAGCAAGAGCCAGAATTAACACTTATTGCTAGTATGAATGGCATTTTAAGGCTCTAAGTGAGAATTCATAATTCAGTGCTATAATCGAGATCTGCCAGCTTTCAAGAAAGTAACTGCCATTACCAAGGACTTTTCAGAAGTAAGGGGATTAAGAACACAGATTCTGGAGTTAGACATACCTTCATTTTAATCTCAATCTTACCTCTTCTTATTGTGAATCCTTGAAGTTACTGAATCTTCTAAACCTCAGTTCCTAATATGTAATACACGATAAGAGTAGTTGCAGCTTTTTAAAAAAATAACAATTATTTTTTCATTTTCTCCCTATGAAATCCAGGATAATTCATAGGAGAGATGATCTAGCTAAATTCTTCTGTGATCCTGGAAAATCATGTACCCTCTTCTTTGTAAAATATTAATTATCTATTCTATATCATTTTCTTTTAAAATGACACAATTTTTAAAAAAATGTTTGTCAAAATATTTGTAAATTAAAATACTAGCTAGAATGTTAACTGTTAAATTTCTAGACATAAAAGAACAATTAAAGGAGCTGTTGCTTAATCCGGACAAGCAGTGGCTCAGGCAACTATTAATAGAAGAAAGAAGCTTCCTCATTTATAAGTTAAAGGCATTAGGACTTTATAATAGATTGAGTTTAGTGGAGGGAAAGGAAGGCACAATGTTAGAGAGGGAGATGGACAAAATATTCCCTGGATTTCTAGTTCAAATTACTAAGGTGGGGTCCAGTGTTTCGGGGCTTTATCAGGCTCTCCAGGTGATTTTCATGCACACTAAAGCTTGAAACCATCAAACAAAAGGAACGGCATCTAATCAATTAGGTTGACTGTGCAGAGAAGAGAACTTGAAGATGTGACCTCAAAGCAGAATGAGAAATATATATACAGAGAAAGAGAGAGAGAGAGAGAGAGAGAGAGAGAGAGAGAGAGAAGAAGCCAGAGTAAAGTGATCCCATAAGATCTAAAAGACCTAAGATCAAACAAGGAGTGTGAATTTGAAAAAAAGTATCAAATGGAATGAGACGTCAGAATTTATAGACTGAAAAGATGTCCCTTTGCTTTAGCACTCTGGGGGCTGCTGTTGATCACAAAAGGAAGCATTCAATGGAGTGTGAATATAATACAGACTGCGGTAGGCTGATGAGCAATGACATTGAGACCATAAATGTCTAGATATTTAAATATACACAGCTGTACAAAGAGGTAGGTGGATGCTAATGTGAGTGAAGATCTGAGTCAAGGGAGGAGAGGGTTTTCTTTTTCCTCTTAAACTAGAACGAATTTGAATATGGTAGTATACTGAGAAAGGAAACTCAGAAAAGAAGGGATTAAGACTCCAAGAAAGATCACTGTGGTTGAAAAAGAGAGGTAGTGCAGAAGAAATTTTAGAAAGTTTATCTAACACACTATATGTCAAAGGATTGCAGAAAGAGACACAAAACAATTGACACACACACACAAATATATGCATGCACAAATTATGTATGAATGTTTTCCTAGTTGATGGAGAAATCCTGCCCTTTCCTACCAAATGACACTTATGACTGGTTTGACCTCTGGTCTCAGTACCCAAATGAGCTCTACTAATTTACCTTGCCAAAGAATGCATGTGAATGCATGTAACATAGCAGGTGCTGAAGAGGTGTTAGAATTAAAAGGTGAGAAAAGCACAGTTCATGCCATCAGCGAAGTCAGATCAATATACGGATATGTTAATAGTTTCGATTTCTTGCATATCCTGCTATAGGTGTCAAGATTAAGTTTAACCTAATAATTTGAATAACAATATAGCAGTGTTTGAGTCCTTGCAATCATTTGTATATCCCAAAATATCTCACCTACCAATTCATATGTTAGGTAAAAGTTCACTAAATTTGAATGAATTTGGGGACAAAAGAAGCCACTAACCACCTTCATAAGAAGTTTTCATTTATGCTCCTTTTTTTTTCTCTATAGCTCAAATTATCAGACTGGGACAGGATAACAGGAGTGGAAAGTAAATTACCAAGGACGAGGTCTGTGTTTCTTATGTTCATACAGTCTTTAGTTCAGAAGTGCTGCTATGTAGGCAAAGGGTTGAACTTCTTTCCCGTCAGAACTGTGGCCCTTTGATTCAAGTCCTATTTTCACAGCTCCACTGGTCCCAGGGGCCATCCATCTTCAGCCAGAAAGATTGCTTTATTACCACATTTATCAATTTGTACTCTAGGCTCGAGTTAGAAGTGACTTGGAAAGACAAAACTGTTACCTTAGTAATTGAATATGAAAGTCTTATTAGGATCCACTTTCACTAATCTGATATGAAAGTCACTAATGCAATATGACTTTAACACTGTATAAGCAACAATAAATTCTGATATGATATGAATATTAATACAATGCAATGGGATCCTAATATGTTAATGTGGTGAGATATTACTAACAAGAGATGAGGATCTTGATTGAAAAAATTAATATTACCTCGCCATAATTCTCTGGAACTGCAGCCACCATGTTCCAATATAGCCTTTTGTCTAGATTTTAGGAATAAGTCATTCTTTTTTTTGAGTCACAGACAAAATGAAATTTCAGATTATTTTGATGTTCCAAGTTTAAGACATGTGGTGAATGCAGTGAACAATCCTGACAGCATTTTGTAATCCCCAGTGTTTGTATCTAATAACTGCATTACATAAATTACATAACATAAAAGCTAGACAACAGGTCAGACATCAAAATACACTTATCTATACTCTGGGAGGAGAAGATAAGGAAAAGTGGGAAGCCATGGGCTCCGATAATCTCTATACACACTGAACACTCATCCATTTGTTATTCATTCAAATATTTCTATTGTGTTATCCTTCCATTTAAATTTTTTTTGTATTCCTTCCTAAATAGGTACAATTCTTGTCTTATATCTATTCTACAATACCCATTCCATAAAAGATTCAGTGGCAATTTAGTGAAAATGTCATGGTAAATCAGGATATATAAATAAGCTTTATTTGGCTCTAAATTTTGACAAGTTTTAGTGTTTTAACTGTGCTACTAACAACATGTTTCAAAGCTTATGATGACAAATGTTAGGATATGAAGGCTGAAAATGGATTCCGGAGAGTGGCCAAAAGTCCACTATGTCTTAGTCTTCTGGAATTAGTCTTCTGGCAAACTTGACCATAGATCTTATCTTTAAAGATCTAGTAAATTAAAATGCACATTAATGTTACCAATTGTAAATATATAAACAGTGAGTTGAGTTCTCTTTATGTAATGTCTAACAGCCAATAAATTGTGTACAATTTTGTCAATCTAGGTCTATATGAAATTTCACAATTTAGAGTAGCTAATAACTATCATCTCTATGTCTAAATTAGTTTGTTTTGCTTAATTTGCAATAAGATTCATAGGAATGTGAAAACTGTATGGAGAACTGGGAATGAAAACATTGGTACATAAGAGGTGTATTTAGATGTTACAGATGTACCTTAATGAGTAATGCATAATACGGAAAGAAGGTAAGGTCTAAGTCCCAAAATGTGAGTGGTCTGATAATAAATTAAACCTCCTGGTTGATAGTGATATTTATTGTTGACACTGGTAGAAGTCTTCTCTATCTCCATATCAAAGATATTTAGACCTCCAGGGTTAGATAACAAATGCTTCCTTCTCATTCTGTTTCATCTTCATAGATATAGGTGCTGTGCTTAGTCGCTCAGTCATGTTTGACTCTTTGTGACCCCATAAACTGTAGGCCATCAGGCTCATCTCTCTCTTGGGTTTCTCCAGGCAAGAATACTGGAATGGGTTGCCATGCTCTCCTCCAGTAATAACTACAATGGCATTGACAATAGAAAAAAGACAGTAATGATAGGGAAAAATCTAAATAATTTTAATTGGAAAAAAGAATTAAGTGATTAATTGGACTGAATGGGCTGATTATGTTATTCATTACTGCCTTGGTTTATCAATTTCAGACAGCCTAGAACTAAGAGGACATAGGAAATTCTACCAAAACAACTCTTAAATATTATATTACCAAGACAGTTATCAACAGTGAAATGTTAATGTCAAGTTGAACCTGGACTATAAAATCTCTCAACAAAAATCTAACTATTTTTTAAGATGAAAATGAAATTTAATTCTACAGATATCTTCCCAGCAAAAAATTTGACAAATCTCTTGCTATTACCCTTACAATTGTGGGCTAAGCAGAAAACAAGATTGTGAATGTGGGTTCAATTCAGTCACTCAGTCATGTCCGACTCTTTGCAACCCCATGGACTGCAGCACGCCAGGCCTCCCTGTCCTGGGACCACCAACCAACTGTCCAACCACCCTCTCTGTTGAGGCCACCACCAGCTCCTGGAGTTTACCCAAACTCATGTCCATTGAGTTGGTGATGCCATGCAACCATCTCTGTTGTCCCCTTCTCTTGCTACCTTCAATCTTTCTCAGCATCAGATCTTTTCAAATGAGTCAGCTCTTTGAATCAGGTTGCCAAAGTATTGGAGTTTCAGCTTTAGCATCAGTCCTTCCAATGAACACCCAGGACTGATCTCCTTTAGGATGGACTGGTTGGATCTCCTTGCGGTCAAAGGGACTTTCAAGAGTCTTTTACAACACCACAGTTCAAAAGGATCAATTCTTCAGGACTCAGCTTTCTTTATAGTCCAACTTTTACATCCACACATGACCCTGGAAAAACCATAGCCTTGACTAGACGAACATTTTTTGGCAAAGTAATGTCCCTGCTTTTTAATATGCTGTCTAGGTTGGTCATAACTTTCCTTCCAAGGAGTAAGTATTTTTTAATTTCATGGTTGCAGTTACCATCTACAGTGATTCTGGAGCCCAGAAAATAAAGTCTGCCCACTGTTTCTCCATCTATTTGTCATGAAGTGATGGGATCAGATGCCATGATCTTCGTTTTCGGAATGTTCAGCTTTGAGCCAACTTTTTCATGCTTGTTTTCCATTTTCATCAAGAGGCTCTTTAGTTCTTCACTTTTAGCCACAAGGGTGGTGTTATTTACATATCTGAGGTTATTGATTTTTCTCCCAGCAATCTTGATTCCAGCTTGTGCTTCATCCTGCCCAGAATTTCTCATGATGTACTCTGCACATAAGTTAAATAAGCAGGATGATATTTTACAGCCTTGACATACTCCTTTTCCTATCCGGAACCAGTCTGTTGTCCCAAGTCCAGATCTAACTGTTGCTTCCCGACCCACATACAGATTTCTCAAGAGGCAGGTTAGGTGGTCTGGTATTCCCATCTCTTTCAGAATTTTCCACAGTTTGTTGTGATCCATGGAGTCAAATGCTTTGGCATAATCAATAAAGCTGAAATAAATGTTTTTCTAGAATTCTCTTGTGTTTTCAATGAACTTCCAAAAATTGTCCCTATTCTAGAGGAATATCAAAAAACCAAAACCAAAACCAGACAAATCTGAAAAAATTTAATGTTAACACTTAAGTTTTAGAGAATAAAAAAAAGAAAAAAGCATTATACATTTTATATTTTTAGTTTTGGACATTGTGGTGGTTATTTAATAGTATCATATTATGGTTTTCATTGCATTTCTCTTATTATTAATGAATTTGAGCATGATTTCATGTATTTGCTTTTCATTTTGACATTGTCTTGAAAAGTAGCTATTCAAGTATTTTGCTATTTTTCTTTTAACTCTATCAATTTTGTCAGTTTTTGAAGAATATTATGTGTGTGTATACATATATAAACACACATATATATATATGTATACACACACATAAACATACTTTGGCTGTAGAATTTTTGTCAGTTTTTTGTTCTTCCAGTATCTCTTTTCCCACAGTATAAATTGAATTCAACCCATTTATTGATGCCTTTCATAAATAGACGTTATTGTAATAAAAAGCAAATCTTTTCATTTACATCTATGCTGTTTAAGTCACTACTTTCTTTTGCTATTCCAAGGTAACAAAGGTAAGTTTGATGTCTTACTGATCTGCATTTTATTGTGTATCGCATGAGGTCATAGTCAAGTTTACATTTAGTTTCTATGTAAATATTCAGTTGACTCTATATTCTACTTATTTATTTATTGAAATTCTTCATTTTGTACTGTTCTGTAGTGCCAACTTTGCCACTAAAAGAATGTTTGTAAATGCATGGTACACATTCTAAGCTGTCTATTTTGTTCCATTAGCTGCTGCTGCTAAGTCATGTCAGTCGTGTCAGACTCTGTGCAACCCCATAGATGGCAGCCCACCAGGCTCCTCTGTCCCTGGGATTCTCCAGGCCAGAATACTGGAGTGGGTTGCCATTTCCTTCTCCAGTGTTCCATTAGACTGTTTATTCTTCAACCAAATCATGCTGTCTTAATTACTTTATATTTATAGTTAGCTTAACTTAAACCTCCCCAAGTTGCCTTATATTTTTACAATTGAAACTTCTTGGTCTTTTGAATTCTATATATATTTTTAAATCAATGGGACAAGATTGAAAAAACAGAAATAAACCCATGCACCTGTGGTCAGTCACCCTGTGACAAATTAGAAAAAACCACACAATGCTGAAAAGATACTCTCCTCAACACATGCTGCTGGGAAAACTGGACAGCTACATTTCAAAAAAATAAAAATAAAACAAAATTAGATAATTCTTTAACAGCATACAAAAAAATAAGCTCAGTTCCGATCAGTTCAGTCACTCAGTCGTGTCCAACTCTCTGCAACCCAATGGATTGTAGCACACCGGCTTCCCTGTCCATCACTAACTCCTGGAGCTTGCTCAAATTCACATCCATCAAATCTGGGGTGCCATCCAGCTATCTCATCCTCTGGCATCCCCTTCTCCTCCTGCATTCAATCTTTCCCAGCATCTTTCCCAGGGTCTTTTCCAATGAGCCAGTTCTTCGCATCTGGTGGCAAGTATTGAAGCTCAGCTTAGCAACAGTCTTTCCAATGAATATTCAGTATATTAGGATTGATGGGCTTGATCTCCTTGCAGTCCAAGGGACCCTAGGGATCTTCTCCAACACCACAGTTCAAAAGCATCAATTCTTTGGTGCTCAGCTTTCTTTATGGTCCAACTCTCACATCCATATATGACTACTGGAAAAACCATAGCTTTGACTAGATGGATCTTTGTTTGTAATGTCCTGGCTTTTTAATATGCTGTCTAGATTGATCATAGCTTTCCTTCCATGGATCAAGTGTCTTTTAATTTCACTGTTTCCATTGTTTCCCTATCTATTTGCTATGAAGTGATGGGACTGGATGACTTGATCTTTGTTTTTTGAATGTTGAGTTTTAAGCCCTTTTTTTTACTCTCCTCTTTCATTTTCATCAAGAGACTCTTTAGTTCCTCTTCACTTTCTGCCATAAGAGTGTTGTCATCTGCATATCTGAGATTACTGATACTTCTCCCGGCAATCTTGATTCCAGCTTATGCTTCTTCCAGTCCAGGATTTCACAAGATGTAGTCTGCATATAAGTTAAATAAGCAAAGTAACAATATACAGCCTTGATGTACTCCTTTCCCAATTTGGATCAAGTCCATTGTGCATGTTTGGTTCTAACTCTTGCTTCTTGACCTGCATACAGTTTTCTCAGGAAGCAGGTAATGTGGTCTGGTATTCCCATCTCTTTAAGAAATTTCCACAGTTTGTTGTGATCCACACAGTCAATGGCTTTAGCATAGTCAATGAAGCAGATATTTTTCTGGAATATTCTTCCTTTTTCTGTGATCCAACGGATGTTGGTAATTTGACCTCTGTTCCTCTGCCTTTTCTAAATCTGTCTATGTTGAAACCTGGCTTGGAGAATTTTGTGTATTACTTTGCTAACCTGTGAGATGGGTCAATTGTGTGGTAGTTTGAACATTCTTTGGCATTGCCTTTTTTGGGATTGTAATGAAAATTGACCTTTTCCAGTCCTGTGGCCACTTCTGAGTTTTCTAGATTTGCTGGAATATTGAATGCCAGCATCATCTTTCACTTTCACAGCATCATCTGTTAGGATTTGAAATAGCTCATCCAGAATTCCATCACTTCCACTAGCTTTGTTTTGAGTGATGCTTCTTCCTAAGGCCCACTTGACTTTGCACTCCAAGATATCTAGCTCTTGGTGAGCGATCACACCTTCATAGTTATTTGGGACATTAAGATCTTTTCTGAATTGTTCTGTGCATTCTTGCCACCTTACCTTAACATCTCTGCTTCTATTATGTCCATATCATTTCTGTCCTTTATTTTGCACATGTTTGCATGAAATGTTTCCTTGGTACCTTTAATTTTCTTGAAGAGATCTCTAGTCTTTCCCATCCTATTGTTTCCCTCTATTTCTCTACATTGATCACTTAGGACGGCTGTCTTATCTTTCGTGTTATTCTTTGCGACTCTGAGTTCAGATGTATATATCTTTCCTTTTCTCCTTTGTCTTTAGCTTCTCTTGTTTTCCTTGCTATTTATAAGGCCTTCTCAGACAATCATTTTGCCTTTTTTCATTTCTTCTTCTTGGGGATGGTTTTGATCACTGTCTCCTGTACAATATTAGGAACCTCTGTCCATAGATCTTCAGGGACTCTGTCTATCAGATCTAATCCCTTGAATTTACTTGTCACTTCCACTGTTTAATTGTAATGGATTTGATTTATGTCATACCTGAATGGTCTAGTGGTTTTCCCTATTTTCTTCCACTTGTCTGAATTTTTCTATAAGGAGTTCATGGTCTGAGCCACAGTCAACTCCTGGTCTTGTTTTTGATGGCAGTGTAGAGCTTCTCCATCTTTGGCTGCTAGAATCAATCTGATTCTGATATTGACCATCTGGTGATATCCATGTGTAGAGTTGTCTCTTGTCTTGTTCAAATGGCATAATTGCTATGACCCTTGCATTCTCTTGGTAAAACTCTGTTAGCCTTTACTCTGCATGATTTTGAACTCCAAGGCCAAACTTCTTGTTATTCCAGGTATCTCTCGCCTTCCTTTTTTTGCATTGCAGTTCCCTGTGATGGAAAGGATCACAGTCTTGTCTAACTCAATTAAACTATGAACCATGCCTTGTAGGACCACCCAAGATGGACGGGTCATGGTGGAAAGTTCTAACAAACCGTGGTCCACTGGAAAAGGAAATGGCAAACCACTTCAGTATTCTTGCCTTGAGAACTCCATGAACAGAATGAAAAGGCAAAAAGATATGACACTGAAAGATGAGCTCACCAGGTTGGCAGGTGCCCAGTATGCTACTGGAGAAGAGTAGAAAAAATGTTCCAGAAAGAATGAAGAGACTGAGTCAAAGCAAAAACAATGCCCAGTGGTGGATGGGACTGGCTCTCCTCTGATGGATAAGGATGAAGCTTGTGGAAGCTTCCTGGTGGGAGGGACTGGCTGTGGGGGAATCTGGGTCTTGCTCTGATGGGAAGGGCCATGCTCAGTAAATCTTTAATCTAATTTTTTGTTAATGGGTGGGGCTGTGTTTCCCTCCTGTAGTTTTGCCTGAGGTGAAACTCCTTCAAAAGGACTTATGCCAGGACTGTTGTAATCAGTGCCACTGACCCCATGGCAGGCCACTTTCAAACCACCCCTCTGCCAGAGACTCCTGAACACTCACAGGCAAGTCTAACTTAGTCTCTTATGGGGTTGCTGCTCCTTTCTCCTGGGTCTTGCTGTGCACAAGGTTTTGTTTGTGCCCTCCAAGAGTCCTTTTCCCTAGTTCTGTGGAAGTTCTATAATCAAATCCCATTGGCCTTTATTTTTTTTAATTAATTTTTATTTTTTTAGTTTGTTTTGCTTTACAATACTGCATTCGTTCTGCTACACATCGACATGGATCTGCCACGAGTGTACATGAACTCCCAATCCCGACCCCCACCTCCCCCCTCCCGCCCCACACCCTCTCTCTGGATTATCCCCATACATCAGTCCCAAGCATCCTGCATCCTGCATCAAACCTAGACTGGCGATTCGTTTCACTTATGACATCATACATGTTACACTGCCACTCTGCCAACCCATCCCACCCTCTCCCTCTCCCACAGAGTCCAAAAGGCCGTTCTATACATCTGTGTCTCTTTTGCTGTCTTGCGTACAGGTTTATCATTACCATCATTCTAAATTCCATATATATGTGTAAGTATACTGTATTGGTGTTTTTCTTTCTGGCTTACTTCACTCTGTATAATCGGCTCCAGCGTCATCCACCTCATTAGAACTGATTCAAATGTATTCTTTTTAATAGCTGAGTAATACTCCATTGTGTATATGTACCACAGCTTTCTTATCCATTCATCTGCTGATGGACATCTAGGTTGCTTCCATGTCCTGGCTATTATAAACAGTGCCGCAATGAACATTGGGGTACACGTGTCTCTTTCAATTCTGGTTTCCTTGGTGTGTATGCCCAGCAGTGGGATCGCTGGATCATAAGGCAGTTCTATTTGCAATTTTTTAAGGAATCTCCACACTGTTCTCCATAGTGGCTGTACTAATTTGCATTCCCACCAACAGTGTAAGAGGGTTCCCTTTTCTCCACACTTTCTCTAGCATTTATTGCTTGTTGACTTGTGGATCACAGCCATTCTGACTGGTGTGAAATGGTACCTCATTGTGGTTTTGGTTTGCATTTCACTGATAATGAGTGATGTTGAGCATCTTTCGTGTGTTTGTTAGCCATCCGTATGTCTTCCTTGGAGAAATGTCTATTTAGTTCTTTGGCCCATTTTTTGATTGGGTCGTTTATTTTTCTGGAGTTGAGCTGCATAAGCTGCTTGTATATTTTTGAGATTAGTTGTTTGTCAGTTGCTTCATTTGCTATTATTTTCTCCCATTCAGAAGGCTGTCTTTTCACCTTGCTTATAGTTTCCTTTGTTGTGCAGAAGCTTTTAATTTTAATTAGATCCCATTTGTTTATTTTTGCTTCATTTATTTTTCTGGAGTTGAGCTGCATAAGCTGCTTGTATATTTTTGAGATTAGTTGTTTGTCAGTTGCTTCATTTGCTATTATTTTCTCCCATTCAGAAGGCTGTCTTTTCACCTTGCTTATAGTTTCCTTTGTTGTGCAGAAGCTTTTAATTTTAATTAGATCCCATTTGTTTATTTTTGCTTTTATTTCCAGTATTCTTGGAGGTGGATCATAGAGGATCCTGCTGTGATTTATGTCAGAGAGTGTTTTGCCTATGTTCTCCTCTAGCAGTTTTATAGTTTCTTGTCTTACATTTAAATCTTTAATCCATTTTGAGTTTATTTTTGTGTATGGTGTTAGAAAGTGATCTAGTTTCATTCTTTTACAAGTGGTTGACTAGTTTTCCCAGCACCACTTGTTAAAGAGATTGTCTTTATCACAACAGACAACACAGAAATACAAAGGAACATAAGAGACTACTATCAGCAATTATATGCAAATAAAGTGTTCAACGTGGAAGAAATGGACAAATTCTTAGAAAAGTACAACTTTCCTAAACTGAACCAAGAAGAAATAGAAAATCTTAACAAACCCATCACAAGCATGGAAATCTAAAGCCAAAAGCTGGTTCTTTGAAAGGATAAATAAAATTGACAAACCATTAGCCAGACTCATCAAGAAACAAAGGGAGAAAAATCAAATCAATAAAATTAGAAATGAAAAGGGAGAGATCACAACAGACAACACAGAAATACAAAGGATCATAAGAGACTACTATCAGCAATTATATGCCAATAAAATGGACAACGTGGAAGAAATGGACAAATTCTTAGAAAAGTACAACTTTCCAAAACTGAACCAGGAAGAAATAGAAAATCTCAACAGACCCATCACAAGCACGGAAATCGAAACTGTAATCAGAAACCTTCCAGCAAACAAAAGCCCAGGTCCAGACGGCTTCACAGCTGAATTCTACCAAAAATTTCGAGAAGAGCTAACACCTATCCTACTCAAACTCTTTCAGAAAATTGCAGAGGAAGGTCAACTTCCAAACTCATTCTATGAGGCCACCATCACCCTAATACCAAAACCTGACAAAGACGCCGCAAAAAAAGAAAACTACAGGCCAATATCACTGATGAACATAGATGCAAAAATCCATTGGCCTTTAAAGTCAAATTCCCTGAGGGTTCTCAGTTCCTTTGCCAGATCCCCAGGTCTGGACTCTATTGTGGGCTGTAGAACATTTGCAAAGTGAGAGAACTTCTTTGGTGTAATTGTTCTTCAGATTGTAGATTTTCTGCTCAATGGTTCTCAGGTGGGACTCACACCATGCCTCTCAGATCTGCTGTAGCAAGATTCCCTGTTCCCATGGCAGACCACTGCTGACCCATGCCTCCACAGAAGATACTCAAATACTCATAGCATGTCTGGCTCAGTCTCTTTTGGGGTCCCTGGATTCTGGTCCTGGTGTGCACAAGGTTTTGTTTGAGCCCTCCAAGCATCACTGGTGGGTATGGGGTTTGATTCTAAACTCAATTTTGCCCCTCCTACTATCCTGAGGTGGCTTCTCCTTTGCCCTTGGATGAAGGGTACCTTTTTTTGGTGGGATCCAGAATTATCCTGTCAATGGCTGTCCAAAAGTTAATTGCAATTTTGGAGTTCTCACAGGAGAAGATGAGCATATATCCTTCTACTCCAGCATCTTGTGTCAGATACAAGCTCACAATAAGCTCAAAATGGATTAAAACCTAAATGTTACACTGAATGTTGTAAAATTCCTAGCAGAATATGTAGGCAGAACACTCTCTGACATAAATTGCAGCAGTATCTTTTTCAATCCATCTCCCAAAATAATGGAAATAAAAGCAAAAATAAACAAATGAGACTTATATAAATTCAAAAGCTTTTGATCATAAATGGAAACAATAAACAAAACATAAAGGCAACCCACAAATTGGGAGAAAATGTTTGCAAATGACGTGACTAACAAGGATTAGTCTGATAAATGGAAACATAGTTGCCAGGGGGAAGGGATAGTTAGGGAATTTGGGATAGACATGTATACATTGCTATGTTTAAAATGGGTAATCAACAAAGACCTAATATATAGCACGTGGAACTCTGCTTACTGTTCAGCCTGGATGGGAGAGAGGTTTGGAGGAGAATGGATATATATGTGTGTATATATATATATATATATATGGCTGAGTCCCTTCACTTTTCACCTGAAACTCACAATATTGTTTATCAGCTATACCCAATACAAAATAAAAGGTTAAAATTAATAAAAAGTCAGATTCTCAAGTTCTTTTCAAAAATCTAAGAAATTTCCATTAAGATTATCTTGAGTGTTAAGATTAATTGGGAAAAATTCAACATTTCTACAATATTTAATTTCTAGTCCATAAAGATGGGTGATGTCTGCATTTATTTAAGTAAGGTATCTAATTTGTCTTAGTAATGTTTTACTTTCTGGGTGGAAACTTTACCTATGTTTTGTTAGATTTGTTTCCAGTCTTTACTATTTCTCAATATTTACTGTTAATTTGATTATATAACTCTATTGCAATTATAGATATACAATTATGTTTTGTATATTAGTCTTATATCCAGCAACTCTTCTAAACTTATGTATTAATTCTAATAGATGAACTATAGCTTCCCCTGATTTTTTTTAACTAATATAAATGTTGCTCAAATTACTAATCATCAGAAAAATGTAAATGTAAACCACAATGAAATGTCATCTCCAGTATGGAGACACCTCAAAATGTTAAAAAATAGAACTGCTATGTAACCCTGCAGTCCTACATGTAAGTATACACTCAAAGAAAATGAAATCAAGATGTCAAAGAGCTATAGGTATCTCTGTGTCCACCGCAGCATTGTTCACAATAGCCATTGTCAGGATATGGAAACAACCCAAGTGTCCATCATCAGATGAATGGATAAAGAAGATGTCATGGATATACACACACACACTCCCATTTTTGACTCTATGGATGGACCTTTGTAAATCTGTCAGAGAAAGACAAATAGTGTATGATATAACTTATATATAGAATCTAAAATAATTAAGTTCAAATAGACAGTAGAATGATGATTATCAGAGGCTTAGAAATGACGAAATGGGATATGCTGGTGAAAGGGTATAAACTTTCAATTATAAGACAAATACTTTGAGGATTTAATGTATAGTATGGTGGTTATACTCAGCAATACTGTAGTATGTATTTGAAATTTGTTAAGAGAGCAAATTTTAAATATTCTCACCACAAAAATTTTAATAACATGTGGTGACAGCTAATATTATAGTGTTAATCATTTCATGATATATAAATGTATGATAAAGTCATTATATAACATTAAATGTACTAAATACTATATGCCAATTATATCTCAATAAAGCTAGGGGAAAATGAGAATATTAAAAAATGTACACAATTGATTCTATAAAATTTTCCTTAATCACTGATTAAGCAAGTTATGGCATGTAATATTTTTATTATCATTCAGCTCAAAGTGTTTTCTGGCATTCATTTTGAGTTATTCAATGATTTTTTGATACTTCAGTGTATATATCTTAATTTGAAGCATATCTATTTATTTATTTGATGTTGGTTTCCAGCTTAATTTTATTATGATAGAGAACATATTGTTTATGATTTCAGCCCTTTAGAATTTCTTGAGTTTGGTCTATGGATAATTTAATATACTGGGATTTTACCAAGAATTCTATTCATGGTGAGCTTTGCATGCCAACTGTTAATGTTTTGATCATATAGCCTCCCATGAATGTCAAAAGAACTCCTCAAACTCTCTGCTTGTGATCTCAAAACTGGCAAACATTTTCACCAGTGGAAGATGGAGGTCCACATCCCTGAATAATTTTCTTCTTTTAGTTCTTGATCTGCTCCTCTGTCCATGGGATTTTTCAGGCAAGAGTACTGGATGTGTTGTCATTTCCTCTTCCAGGGGATCTTCCCAATCCAGAGATGGAAACTGTATCTCCTGTGTCTCCTGCATTATAAGGCAGGTTCTTTACCTGCTGAGCTCTCAGGGAAGCCCCCGTGATACTCAGCCACCTTGTTATTTAAATATATGGTAAAATACATAATTTATTTAAATATATATTTAAATAACGAGAATGAAAAATCACTAAATATGTGTGTATTATTTCCTGACTTTTATTTTTCTTAAATGTGAGTAATGACCTAGCTTAATGATAATGGCTCCTTCCTAGCTCTTGTTACTCTTATTTACACAATTATAATCTCTTTAACATTACGTGAAACTTTCTTTAACAATTACTAGGCAGGCCTTCCACATCATTAACTTTCTTGTCTGCTGTGCTCATTTTTTATATCATGACATTCACTGAATATTTTTGTTTTTTATCAATTATATTTTATATCTAAGTTCTTTATTTAGATCTATTTTCTTGATCTCAGTTTTTTAGATGAAACATTATCTCTGGTACCTCCCAGATGTTGTGTCTATTAGTTGTTAATTCTTTTACCTTGGTTATAATCTATTTTATTTGTGGAAGTGCATTGTCCTTCTTTCACAAATTGTAGTGAGCCTTGATTTTGTCACCACTTTTGTAGGTGAAATACCCTGTACATCTATTTACTACATCTTTGGATCAGGCTGCTTTCTTGGGAAAATGATCCAGAGGTTCTGATTTGCCTTGTATTCTGTAATATACTCAAAAAGGGGGAGAACAGGTTAAACTCAATAATAAAGATTTTATTTTGTTGCCCTTTTATTTCTCACAAACATCACCAGCACCTGGTGAGCTGCTCTGTTATTAGTTAGCTATCTTAGAGTGTATACTGTCTCCTTTAGGCAACCAGCCACATTGCTATAACAGAACCGTGGCAATGGAAGAAATCAGTGACCAATGTGTGACATCATATATATATATATATACACACACACACATACATGTTTAGTCACCAAGTCATGTCTGACTTTTGCAACTCCATAAACTATAGCCTGCCAAGTTTCTCTGTCCAAGGAATTTCCTAGGCAAAAATACTGGAGTGGATTGTCATTTCCTTCTCCAGGGTAACTTCCCAACCCAGGGATTGAGTCTCCTGCATTGGGAGAATAGCATTGAAACATGTATAATATCATATAAGAAAAGAATCATCAGTCTAGGTTCGATGCAGGATACAGGATGCTTGGGGCTGGTGCACTGGGATGACATCTTCTACTCTAGCATCACAACTCATGGTACGGCTCTCTGCTCTTGTCTTTCCCTTGCTCCAAATCCCACCACTCAGAAAATAGCTCACTCCATATTTCCTGTAGAGACTCCGCCACCACTGACCTAGGCTGTGGCTTGCCCTTTAGTCCTATCCTCTACTTTCTGCCTTTCAGAAAGGATCTCACATGGTTTCCACTTCTCTAAGAATATTACACTAATTTTAATATGTTTTGGATTTATTTTTATTTTTATTGATCTCTTCAACTATTTCTACAGGTGAAGCATGGGGAAAAGATTCTGCAGGATAAACATAGCATGATATATTGAAAATGCTCTCCAAGTTCTCTGGACTCAGACCTGGTAAAACACATCAAGAAGTTTGGATTATGGGCAAATACAAGACCTGTTATGATACCTCTCTTGGGAAAATGGTGAAGAAAATTGAAATCAGCTAGCACACCAAGTACACTTGCTTCTTCTGTGGCAAAATGAAGATGAAGAGATGAGGTATGGGCATTTGGCACTGTGGTTCCTGCATGAAAACAGTAGCTGGAGGTGCCTGGACCTACAGCACCACTTCTGTAGGCACATTGAAGCCTGCCATCAGAAGACTGAAGGAACTGAAGGACCAGTAGAAGTGCCATCATTTGATAATGTTGCTAGCCTATAATAAATGGGTAAATTCATGTAACAACAACAAAATTTCTCCCCAGGCTAGAATGATTTCAATAGGTGACAGTAATAAGGGAGCACACCTGGGAAGCATGGCCCTTGAGAGTTGTTTTTTTTCTTTTTTTATTATTTTATTCATTTTAATTGGAGGCTAATTACTTTATAATATTGTGGGTTTTGCCATACATTGAGATGCATCAGCCTTGGTTGTACATGTGTCCCCCATCTTGAACACCCCTCCTACCATCCTCCCCATCTCATCCCTCTGGGTTGTCCCAGAGCACCAACTTTGAGTGTTCTGCTTCATGCATCAAACTTGCACTGGTCATCTGTTTTACATATGGTAATATACATGTTTCAATGCCTTTCTCTCATATCATCCCACCCTCGCCTTTTCGTACATAGTCAAAAATTTTGTTCTTTACATCTGTGTCTTTTTTGCTGTCTTGTATATAGGGTATGTATGGATGTGAGACTCATCAAACTGCACTGGTCATCTGTTTTACATATGGTAATATACATGTTTCAATGCCTTTCTCTCATATCATCCCACCCTCGCCTTTTCGTACATAGTCAAAAATTTTGTTCTTTACATCTGTGTCTTTTTTGCTGTCTTGTATATAGGGTATGTATGGATGTGAGACTTGGACTGTGAAGAAGGCTGAGTGCCAAAGAATTGATGCTTTGGAACTGTGGTGTTGGAGAAGACTCTTGAGAGTCCCTTGGACTGCAAGGACATCCAACCAGTCCATTCTAAAGGAGATCAACCCTGGGTGTTCTTTGGAAGGACTGATGCTAAAGCTGAAACTCTAATACTTTGGCCACCTCAGGTGAAGAGTTGACTCATTGGAAAAGACCCTGATGCTGGGAGGGATTGGGGGCAGGAGGAGAAGGGGACAACCAGGGATGAAATGGCTGGATGGCATCACCGACTCAATGGATGTGATTTTGAGTGAACTCCGGGAGTTGGTGATGGACAGGGAGGCCTGGCATGCTGCAGTTCATGGAGTCACAAAGAGTTGGACACAACTGAGCGACTGAACTGAACTGAACTGATATAGGGCTGTTATTACTGTCTTTCTAAATTCCATATATATGTGTTAGTATACTGTATTGGTGTTTCTCTTTCTGTATTAAATAATAATACAGTGAGAGACTCTGAAAAGCAAGGACCAATAAGTGGAATTAAAGCATCAAGGGAATGGAAAGAAAACACCGAGGGGAAAGGAAGAATGGAGAAGGTAGGGAACTTAGACTAGTAGTAATTTTTCTGACCAAAGCCCTTTCTTGTCCCTGAATGTAAAAAAAGAAAAAAAGAAAAAGTTAGTACAGCAACATGGCAAAGTCTTTGAGTTTTTGTAGATTTATTCACAATTTCACTTCATATGAAAGTGATGGTCCAGTCTGAGGATATGGAGATTGATAAATATTGGTTATTCATTAGCAGAAAGACTGGTCAGGAAAAAATGAGATAAATAATCAAAACTTGGACTGTCTGGTCTAAAGAAGGTGGTATTTCCTGATTCATATCTTTCTCAGTTAGAATTGAATGAACTCTCAAGCATTAAAATTTAATTCCCAGATAAAAATTAAGTAGTGAATGATGAGTTTTTACTGTCTTCAAGGCACTAAGTCAGGCACGTTTAAGGATACAATGAACAAATTGTAGGTCCTGTATATTTAAGAAGCTTATAAAGCAAATACATAACCAAAAGAAGCTTTTAGTCTTGTAGGTAAAAAACAGTTATGTGAATTAAAATATAGAACAAAGGTAATAATTCTGATTGAGAAAGAGTTTATACCACTATAGTTTAGAAAAGACAGAAATTTAATGTCTACATCACTTTTAGAAGTGAAACTTTTTGAGAAGAAATACCTTAAATAAAGGTAAAATTCAAGGAAAGCATTGGGTGTCTTTGAAGCACAAGAGTTTACTTATTCAAACACAGAACTCTTTAAAGAACACAGTGTGTTAGATTTTAATGCAGTTCAGCACTATTTCATGGAGATTCTGAAATATCAGTCTGAGTACTCCTTGTCCAGTCTCTCGGAAGTTTCCAGTCTATATCTAGGGATCCTTTTAATGGGGACAGTGAATCTGTGGCTCAAATATTGATCCCCTCCTCCACACCTCTACTCTACTCCTGCCCATGCAAGGTGAAGGGTTAAGGTGAGCATCAATCAGCTGATGCATTAATTCTACCCAATAGATATCTGGAGTTCTAACTTTTACCCTGCTACTGAAAGGTGAGTGAAAGGATGGAAGCAGAAGTTGTCTTCTCAATATTTATGGTGAGAAGAAGGTTCCTAGCATGCGAGTTGTAAGAATGAAAGTTTGGGAGAAAATGTTGCCTCTTCAGCAGTAAACTCTAGTGCCACAGTGCATGCAAGAGCTTTGATGGTGAGAGAAAGGGAGAGTAGAGTAGCTTGTGGTTGTAGCAGAATAGGATACATATTTTCTCAATATTTTTTATCATATGTTAGAAATAGGCAGACTGATAAATTAAGAAAAATGGCATAATTGAAGAACATGCAAATATTTAGATTTAAAAGAGAGAATTTAAGACTCCATGAGAGAATAAGACCCAATGTCTCTAGCAGTGCATAAACCCTTATGGCCCCAAGAATGGTAGGAGCCCTTGCACTTTCTCAGCAAGCCCCGCTGCACAATAGACATTTTGCAACATCTCTCAGCACACCCAGAAATCAGTTTCTTCTATGTGCAAAAACTGCAGTCACTCCCACACATCAGCCTTCTCACATGCTTCTGTGAAACTGATCCGAAGACATGGTCTTGGCACCAAAGTTAAATTCACCAGAAACTATGAGTTACAATGTAAAATGACTCAAGCCTAAAGTGAAACACTTTTTAACTTTTGTCTTTGAAAACACTTTAAAAATTAAGCCCCGTTAACTATATACACATTTTAGAATTATTTTTTATAAAGTGATAACAAGAATATAAAGATATGTTTGTTAAATATGAACACAATTGGAAACATAATCATCATAGATATGTAAGAATTTTAAAGCAAAACCTACATTTGTTATATTCTAATAAGGTTCTAGTTCAAGTCCCTCAGACACAAATGAGAAGACTGTAGTCTGGAAAGTAACAGGGTATTTGTCAGTTTGTTTGTTTGCCTACTCCCAAGCTCTATAGGATACAATTTTGCAGATTGGAGGAGGAAACAAGGCAGAACATACCAGACCAGCTAAGTATTTCAACATTTCTGATTATAATTCCCATGTAGTCTATAAATTTACCATAACTAGAATTGCTTTCTAGAGATAAAAGAAGCACACAATTGTATGGGAAACTTGTCTACTACTTAATATTCAAATAAAATGAGATTCATCAAATGCCAAAATGTATGGTCTTGTGAGAACCTTGAGAAACTGTAGCCTCTGTTCAGAGCAAATTACTATTTCAAACTAAATTATGAGTTTTATACATTTTATCCTCTCTGCAACTTTGTGGAGCAGATGCTAATAGTATCTTCAGTTAACAGATGAGGAAACAATGGCCTGAGATGAGATACTATCTAAACTATGGATCTAATAGATCGTAGAAATGGAGCTTGAAGCCAGACTCTTAGATCCCAGAAGCTATACTTTACACTCAAGTACCACACAGCCTCCAAAATCAGTTAAAAATTTGAATGAAAATTCTTTTTTTTTGTTTTGTTTTGTTTTGTTTTTTGGGTAATATATATTTTATTCCAAAGAAAGTTTTTTTATTATAAACAAAAGCAAAGTTGTAAATTTTTAAGACTTTTTTTTTTTTTGACCGTTCTCTTCTTTTATTATTATTATTATTTTTCTTGACTGAAGGCCATCTGATGCTAAGAACCCAAGAGTTCTGAGGCTGGATAATAAGAGAGAAGGTGGAGGTCTGCAATCCAAAATAAATGATTCCTTATTTATTAAATAAGGCAAATTATTAAATTTTATTAAATTATTATTTTAATTATTTATAATTATTAAATTATACAGTGTTATTTATTAAATTATTAAACTTATTAAATTCCCAAAGTCTCTCTCTCATCCATCAACCACAGTCATGGAAAAGCTTATCTATAGAGCAGGATGCCATCAGTTCAATTAGTCCAGGGCTTACTCTGTATTTTCAGTGATAGATGATTCATGTAAACTAGGACGATTCATGTAAACTAGGACAATTCCTGTTAAGGGCAAGCAAACTGCACAAGAACAGGGTTAGTCAAAGAAGCACAGCCACCACTGAACTTAAAATAAGCAGAGCACAGTTGCCATGGACTGAACGTGACTCCTCTAAATTCATATGTTGAAACTTTAACTCCCAATGGGATATTAGGATGTGGGTCCTTTGGGTGGCAATGAAATGGCAACCCACTCCAGGACTCTTGCTTGGAAAATTCCATGGATGCAGGAACCTGGTAGGCTACAGTCCATGGGTTGCAAAGAGTCTGGCATGACTGAAAGACTTCACTTTCTTTCATTTTGAGGTTGAAGCCACCATAATGAGAGTAGCACTCATAAGAAGAAGCAATATCAGAGTTTCCTCTCTTCACTCTGTGAAGATACAGCAAGACGTGAGCATCATTAGAAGGAAAGAAGGTCCTAATCAAGAGCCAGATCTGCTGCCACCTTGATCTTTGACTTCTCAGCCTCCAGAACTTTGAACAGTAAACATATGTCAGTTAAGCCATTCAGTGTATGATATTTTTAACACCAGTCAAGCTGAATAAGACAGTGGTCTAATTTCTAAGGAGTCAAACAAAATAAACATAGTTGAGGGTTTGTTGATGTCATGAAAAAATTGCTTTTTAAGGTCATCTGTAATATATGAATAATTACAGATATCACAGAATGCTTTATAAAGATTAAATGAGATATAGTTCTTAAAAACATTCAATTTATCATCTGCTTGAGGCTGTGCCCAGAGATCTTTTTTTGCATTCTTGCCCTCAATAAGTTTTTATTTGTTGGTTTGTTTTTATGTGAGCCTCCCATTCCAGTTTCTTGGATACGTGTTAAGGGCAAAGGGACTTATGGTCACTGAAATCTGAGGATAATATGGATGGAATGTGAGCCTGAGTTGGCTTGGCATATCTTAGACGCAGCCTTGGAAAGTCATTTGGCAGGAGGAACTGCAAGTTTTACACTTAGAGAAGCCAAGAAGAAAATAGAGACGGAAGTGAAGGAGTCAATGTTGCATGTGACCATATGAGAGGAAGAGGAAAGCTGAGATCACAGGAAATACAGCAGGCAGTAGTTTGTTAAATATGAAAAGTGGCTAATTTTAGTTAGAAACTTTCTTTGGCTGCAATTGCATTCGTCTGAAACTGGTTGTTGACTCAAAGTCAGACGTCTGTACTGTTAAAATTATTCATGATATGAGAAAAAAAATTGCCCATGTCTCCTGCCTATATACATATGTACGGAGGGATGTAGGCTGTTTGTAAGTACAATAGGACAGCCACGGCTACAGCTTTCCTCCTAGAGATCTGCCATAACCACCTGCGGCTGCGTCATCTTGTAATAACATAACCGATGAAAAAATAACAGCCAAAATACCGACTTGATCTCCCAGGACATTGCTTTAAATGGTAAATATAGGAAGGGACTGACTTACAAAGTCAAGTGTCAGCCACCCCTCTACCCAGGGATTCTTCCTTATTCTAGAAAGTGCTTGTAACAAATAGCATAAGTAGAGGGCAGAGGGCCATGAGGGATGTGCAAGTAGAGGTGTGATTCTGTTGAAAAGCAGGTTGAAGAAAACACTAAGTGGACAACTTCAGATATCAGAAAAGCTGCCACATATAATATTTAAGCTTGTTTTTCCAGAAAACATGTAGAGAAGCTCAAAATGGAGAATACAAGTCAGATATTCTGTCAGCAAAATATATTTCTAACAGACTATTCAAGACTGAGTGGGTGTTCAGTATATGGTTAAATATTAAAAAGCAAATTCTGAAAACAGTATATCATACAATATTTTGTTTTATCAGGAGTTCCCTATGAAATGTATGTTATACAAGCCACATGGACTCTTAGAGGGGTCTTTTTTTTTCCTAGGGAATTGATTTTTTCACAGTATCTCGTACACGTGTACTTCCTGTCCTTGTTTGTATAAATGAAAGTGTTTTGTTCAGTGTTAGACATCAACTGGATAGTGATCGGAAGAGCTCTTTTGATTAGTTCTGTAGATCTATGTTAGCTGCCCCTGGTGATGACTTGGAGGGATGTCTGACATTTTTCCCCACACTAGTCTCCAAAACACTCTGAGTTATGGCAATTAAATATGTCTCTGCTTTAAAAAAAAAAAAAAAAGACTGAATGGGCGTTATCTGAATGCTAAGTCCCCTGTTATTTGAGATATTCAGTATTCAAATGTCTCCCAGATATGATCTCTTGACATATAAGCTATAGAATGATCCTTTCTTCCAATAAGGAAGTGCACAGTCAAGCATTTTGTAATGTAATATAATGTCTCTGAAGGATGCCAGTGTTGTCCATGGTCATTGGACATTCTGAAGACCATTCTTCATGAAAGGGAAAACAAAAGCAAATTTAGTCATCGCTAAACTTTGCCTGGCGCTACACATGAAAGAACTTAAGTTTTAAGGTCCAAAAAGAATTTCCCTCTTCAGTTTTAATGAAAAAAAAAAATGTAAATCCAACCACTACCCCATCAATTTCCCCTTCTTCATTCTCTGAAAGGAATCACTATTCTGAAAATCTCTCTAACACTACTGATATCTATATATAATCATGCACGCTTTTATATTTTTCCTTCTTATGTGAATTTTCATAAACAATATAGATTATTGTTTCATTTGGTTAAAAAATGTATTTAAATTTTCAACTGAAGTTACTCAATATTATGCTTTTCATGCTTATTCACATTGAAACAAGTTGATATAAGTTTCCTACATACTACTTCATTGTAAGAATAATGTTTGATATTCTGCTCTTATAAGACTAATAAGCAAAATAACATCCTTCTTCCCAGTCTTACATAGTGTCACAGTAAATATGTTTCCATGAATCTCCTTTAGTACAAGACCAGACAGATGTTTTCTAGGGTAAGATACTAGGAAGTGGAATGGATATACCATAAAGCATAGGTAGTTTTGACTGTTTTGAATTTTATCCACATATTCTTAAAAATGATGGTATCAAATTACACTGCACAGACGTGCCTGGACTTAAAATTTACATGGCTGGACTTGCAATTCGTAGTAATTTATATTCCTAATTTATGTTCACCAAACACATATTTGTCTAATTTTGTTCATCTGGAAGATCAGAAATTTTAAATAAGCCTGCAATGTGGGAGACCTGGGTTTGATCCCTGTGGAGGGAAGATGCCTGGAGAAGGGAAAGGCTACTCACTCCAGTACTGTGGCCTAGAGAATCCCATGGACTATACAGTCCTTGGGGTTGCAAAGAGTTGGACAAGACGGAGCAGCTTTCACTTTCTAAGTAGTAAAGGTAAGTATCTTTTTTGTTGTTCTTGTTTGCAGATAGTGTTTTTCTTTGAATTATTTGTTCAAATTTTATTCATTTATAGAACACTTTATTAAGAGTTTGGAATATTTTTCTGTGTTCTAGGTATAGACAGTGTCAGTTCAGTTCAGTTCAGTCTCTCAGTCTATCTCTCTCAGAATTTTCCACAGTTTATTGTTATCCACACAGTAAAAGGATTTGGCATAGTCAATAAAGCAGAAATAGATGTTTTTCTGGAATTCTCTTGCTTTTTCCATGATCCAGAGGATGTTGGCAATTTGATCTCTGGTTCCTCTGCCTTTTCTATAACCAGCTTGAACACCTGGAAGTTCATGGTTCACGTATTGCTGAAGCCTGGCTTGGAGAATTTTGAGCATTACTTTACTAGTGTGTGAGATGAGTGCAATTATGTGGTAATTTGAGCATTCTTTGGCATTGCCTTTCTTTGGGATTGGAATGAAAACTGACCTTTTCCAGTCCTGTGGCCACTGCTGAGTTTTCCAAATTTGCTGGCATATTGAGTGCAGCACTTTCACAGCATCATCTTTCAGGATTTGAAATAGCTCAACTGGAATGCCATCACCTCCACAACAGCGTCACATCACATCAATTCATTGGATAGTCATAGGAATAAGTAAGTAAGTAAGTAAAGTCACTCAGTCGTGTCTGACTCTTTGTGACCCCGTGGACTGCAGCCCACCAGGCTCCTCCGTCCATGAGATTCTCCAGGCAAGAATACTGGAGTGGGTTGCCATTTCCTTCTCCAGTCATAGGAATAACTGTTATTATTTTAATGGGACAAAGTATCAGTACATTCCTTTTCAATGTATAATTTTCATTTTATTTTAAATATTAGCATATACTGATATCATAAAGATGTTCTAGATTTTCTTTTTATTTAGTTTTTACATTTTGTGTTTTAACCCATCTGAATTGAATTAATTTTCAATAGGAAAGTCAGTGTTTACAATGCAGTTAATAACTTATCCACTATTTCCCAACTGTTTAACATTTCCCCACTGACTTGTAATGCTTCCTTTGTGGTATAACTAGTTTCCAAGCTAAGGTCCGTCTAGTCAAGGCTATGGTTTTTCCAGTAGTCATGTATGGATGTGAGCGTTGGACTGTAAAGAAGGCTGAGCGCTGAAGAATTGATGCTTTTGAACTGTGGTGTTGGAGAAGACTCTTGAGAGTCCTTTGAACTGCAAGGAGATCCAACCAGTCCATTCTGAAGGAGATCGGCCCTGGGATTTCTTTGGAAGGAATGATGCTGAAGTTGAAGCTCCAGTACTTTGGCCACCTCAAGTGAAGAGTTGACTCATTGGAAAAGACTCTGATGCTGGGAGGGATTGGGGGCAGGAGGAGAAAGGGACGACTGAGGATGAGATGGCTGGATGGCATCACTGACTCCATGGGCATGGGTCTGGGTGAACTCCGGGAGTTGGTGATGGACAGGGCGTGCTGCAATTCATGGAGTCGCAAAGAGTCAGACACGGCTGAGCGACTGAACTGAACTGAACTAATCTATAGGTGGTTATACTTTGGCACTCTATTATTTTCTACTAATTGTCAACCAAACTCTTAATAACTTGCTTTAGCATACATTTTTGTGGATTAAGCTCTCATTATTTTGTTTTTAATTTTTCAATTGTTTCAATTCTTGTTTGTCCTTTCCATTTATAACTACAGTCTACGATCAGCTTGTCTGATATCACTGGAAAAATATTTCAGAGTGTTGTTAGAAACTGCATGCTACTTATGGATTAATTTATGGAAATCTCCATCTATGTCTTATTAAAATCTCCAATATTGAACTTGGTATATCTCTCTTCTTATTTGATTTAATTCTGAGTACTTTATAGAATGTATCATAGACTATATCTTTTTAGAAACTAAAGTATCTAATCACCACTAACATATAGAAACACCACCAATTTTTGTATATTCGTGTCATTTAGTTTGCATAATTATGCTGAAATCTCTTATAGTAAATTATTTGTATATTCTCATCCCTTGATTATTGTATACTAATAATTATAGCATCTATAAATAACAAATATGTTGTTTTGTCATCAGTTACTTAAAACTTTTATTTTACAAATAACTTTCTTTAAGTGATCCGTTTAAGTAAATAGAAACATGGCATGTTTCAGTTATTTCCATCAACTCAAAAACTTCTTAATACAAATAATCTTTACCTATTTTCAGTCTGATGACCTACTAATTCCTCAGAGAATTATGTTTAATATCTTCAAATTTAATTTTGGATTTTCCTTATATTTCTGTCAGTCTTTGATCAACATATTTTGAAGCTATGTTGTTCAGGATTGTAATGTATTTCTTATGACCTGAATGTCATAAAATTAATAACCTTTTTTAACCCAATAAGTTGTTTTGTTTTAGTTTTCTTTTACCGCAAAATATTTCAATTAATATTAAGAAAGTTACATGAGATTAACTCTGGCTACTATTTACCAATTTATATCTTTGGATTATTTTAATTTAAAACTGTTTCTTGCTCACTTATGTTTTACATGTCACTTATATAAATAGCAAGGGATTTCCTGGTGGGTCAGATGGTAAAGAATTCACCTGCAATGCAAGAGACCTGGTTTCAATCCCTGGGTTGAAAAAATCCCCTTGAGAAAGGAATGGTTACCCACTCCAGTATTTTGGCCTGGGGAATTCCATGGACAGAATAAGCTGGCAGGCTACAGTCCATGAGGTCACAAAGAATCGAACATGACTGAATGACTTTCACTTTACTATATAAACAGCACAAAGAACATTCTTCCCTGGGTTGTGGCAGGCAGGCTCTAGTTTAACTTAGAAAGTCTCAGTTTTTATTTCTCACTTATCTCAGGCCCATGATATTGTCTCATCTTTCTGTAGATAGATTAAAATTCAGGATCTGTGCTGCTACCAGCCTTCTTATCTTCACCTTTGTCTCTTTGCTTTGGGGAAGTGATTATTTCTCTTTCTTACAAATCAGCCATTTGTTGAGTATCTTATGGTCATATTTTATTTCATTTCATTTTATTGACATGCATGTAGTAGGAGGACATCAGCACTATTTTAGTCCACCATTTGCTAGAAACTGACAACTCCAGACCCAGTTCCATTTTGAAATCATTCATTGCCTTTTAAAAGCTGGCTTAAAACTCAACATTCAAAAGCCTAAGATTATGGCATCTGGTCCATCACTTCACAGCAAATAGATGAGGGGAAAAGAGGAAACAGTGCAGATTTTAGTTTCTTGGACTCTAAAATCACTGTGGACTATGACTGCAGCCAGGAAATTAAAGACGCTTGCTCCTTGGAAGAAAAGCTATGAAAAACCAGACAGCATATTAAAAAGCAGAGACGTCAATTTGCTGACAAAGGTCTGTATAGTCAAAGTAAGGTTTCTCCAGTAGTTTTATACAGACATGAGACTTGGAGCATAAAGAAGGCTGAGCACTGAAGAATTGATGCTTTTGAACTGTGGTACTGGAGAAGACTCCTGAGAGTCCCTTGGAGACTCAAGGAGATCAAATCAGTCAATATTAAAGGAAATCAACTCTGAATATTCATTGGAAGGACTTATGTTGAAACTGAAGCTCCAGAACTTTGGCTACCTGATGTGAAGAGCCAACTAATTGGAAAAGACCCTGATGCTGGTAAAGGTTGAAAGGAAAAGGAGAAGGGGGCAGCAGAGGAAGAGATAGCTAGATAGCAACACCAATTCAATGGATATGAGTTTGAACAAACTCCAGAAAGTAGTGAAGGACAGGAAAGCCTGGCATGCTACAGTCGATGGGGTCACAAAGAGTTGGACAGGACTTAGCAATTAAACACAATAATCTTTAAATTATACTGACCATCTGTAATTAGATTTGTTGCCTGAAGGTTAGTCATTGGGTTAATGATAAAATTTTATCTCATATTATATTATTATATATAATATTATATTTAACGCTATTTATGTTACAGCATTTTTTATATTTTAAAGCCTTTTTTTCTTATCCATACTCTACTTAATACTGGCAAAGTAGTTATTATCTGTTCTAGTTTATGAAAGAAAGTAAGGAAACAAAAAAGTTGACTGACAAGATTCAGAAGGAAAGGCCTAGTTTCGAAATTCTTAGCCATAGATGGCATCACCAGACATCTTGGCCAACATATTACACTCCATTTCATTTAAGATTGAACCATAAGTCTGTCTATTCCACAAAGCCTGGAGGCCCTGATGCAATGGGGTGGGGGACTTACCTGGAAGCAAAAAAGAAAAATGTCAGTTCATTGGGATATCTCTCCCACTCTGAAGGAAAGTCATTGCATTTATAGCATAATTAAAGATGAATATTAATTAAACTTAATTGATTTTAGCTATTTGAGAGATTTTCAAAGAAAATGTATCTGTAAGGTATATAGAGATAACATAAAGTTTAATCCTGTTTTTAAACCTATTAAAAACCATTTTTTTTCCATTCTAGTCCTTAGTTAGCTTTAGAAAATATGTACTGTTAAGAGTCAAATGTTTATTATTGGTGGTGCACTTTTAATTTTTTTAAGATTTTAGTTTGAATCATTTCCTGTTTCCACACCAATTTTTGTCTAACAGGAAAGGAATCAGTCACTAAGTCATTCCACTCATGCTAATTGAGTACTCACTAAATCACTGCAGATGGTGATTGCAGCCATGAAACTAAAAGATGCTTACTCCTTGGAAGAAAAGTTATGACCAACCTAGATAGCGTATTCAAAAGCAGAGACATTACTTTGTTGACTAAGGTCCATCTAGTCAAGGCTATGGTTTTTCCAGTAGTCATGTATGGATGTGAAAGTTGGACTGTGAAGAAGGCTGAGTGCCGAAGAATTGATGCTTTGAACTGTGGTGTTGGAGAAGACTCTTGAGAGTCCCTTGGACTGCAAGGAGATCCAACCAGTCCATTCTGAAGGAGATCAACCCTGGGATTTCTTTGGAAGGAATGATGCTAAAGCTGAAACTCCAGTACTTTGGCCACCTCATGTGAAGAGTTGACTCATTGGAAAAGACTCTGATGCTGGGAGGGATTGGAGGCAGGAGGAGAAGGGGACGACTGAGGATGAGATGGCTGGATGTCATCACTGACTTGATGGACATGAGTCTGAGTGAACTCTGGGAGTTGGTGATGGACAGGGAGGCCTGGCATGCTGTGATTCATGGGATCACAAAAAGTCACACATGACTGAGCAACTGAACTGAACTGATGTTCAGTTTCCTTGGCTAAATTTTGAGGGATATATAAGATGAACAAAGCTTGATTTCTTCCTTCCAGTAAAATCTATCAACATAAGTTATATTACAGATATAATATATATATAAACATGTTATCACTTGGGTTTCTGGCTCAAAGTTTGCTTTAGGACAGATAAAGACAAAATATCACACATCTATTCAAAAGAATTTATAATACTATCCATGTAAAAATGAGCAGCTTTCTATGAGAGGTTATAATTGAACTATTGTTCTCTTTCCTAAAGTGATAAGTAAATTGGTGATGCCCTGATATTGAGTTCCTTCTCAAGGATACAGATGATGTTAATACTTTTAATCATGGCTTGAGCTAAATTTAAGGTCTTCAAACTCTTGTTACAATACATCTACTAAGATGCTTGCTAATATATTAGAAAAGAATAAAATATATAAATAAATAAAAATTTCTCAGGAAACATGTACATTTGATTTAAGATGATATAATTTAACCATTATATTTCTGACTTTTCAGCACAGGTAGAAGAATCACCTTAAAAATGCCTTTAGTGACAAAATATACAAATCATTGAAATTATACTCATTAAATCGGCTTAACAACTAGTATCCATCTTAATTATGATATGAAGATGATGAAGTACATGGCCTCAATGCAAGTGTATAACTGAGGCTTTTCATCATGTGCTGGAGCTGCACACACCAGACCTGGATATCAGATTGTGTGCTTCTTTTCTCAGCTCCACATTCGATTATGTCATCTTGAAATCAGCCATGGTGGGACTATTTACACCATGGAAATCAGTGAAAGCTATGATAGAGATTTGTCTTTATTTATTTACAACTGCTTGTTAAGCATTTATCAGCATACGAATTAGCTTTCTATCCCTTCAATAAAAGGCACGATCAGATCAAGTTACCATTCAAGACCAGTAGGACTGTAGTCTGAAGATCTGTTTTCTCAGTCCTGTGGCACTCTGGACAGACCAAGTCACCAGCATAATCAAAAGCAGCAAACAAACATCATCAGAGGTTTTTCCATACCCAGCCAGGGCGAAAATGTAATTAGTAAAAAATGCTAGGCGAGAGCATTGTGTGACCAGAACTATTCAATCAGAAAGTGCTGATTGAACGTATATAAGCACAATCAAAGCCTTTATTTAAATAGGGGTTACAGTCCTAATAAAACACAAAGGGAAGTAGGGGCATAGGCCTCCTCGACAGGTAATGAAAGAAAAAATTAAACTCATCCAATTACATCTGGGGAAAAATCCATTACCTATAACAGAGAGAGGACTGCCCCAGGAAAATTCAGATGCAAAACTAATAATGAAGGCACACTGTCCTTTCAACAGATTCTAAATGAGCTCTAATTTTCTTATATCCACCATTCCCAAACTATATAAATTTCAACTAAGCAGAAAAAAGTGACATGCTAGCACAATTGTTATTCCAAACAGGCCCAGCTGCTTGCTCACCTTAATTAGACCTAATCCCAAAAGGGAGCCAATCTTTCCTTATTTTCTTCTATGAGCTCACCTGATTTCCCTCAACTTTTCTTTTCTAATAGATTTTGCTGTAACCTTTCAGCAACTGTCGTTTTAGACACCCTCCCAGGAATCACAATTGTTCCGGTTCTTTTGCCAAACAGAACTTGAGCCTATGAGGCACAGAGAAGATAAAATTGGGGTGCTGATCTGAGAGATAGGGTGCCTGTAAGGAAATGTTGAACTTAGTCATTTTCCATTGAATCCAGTGTGTTTGCGTAGATGTGAGTATATGTGCTGTACATATATATGTGAGTGTTGATATTTGGAATTCTAGAATGACAGAGTCTGGCGGAGCATTGAGATCATTTTGTCATGCCCTCTACTGAATAGCTTTTAAAATGGCTTTAAATAAAATAGTGAAAAATGAATATTAAAGGCTCTATCTGATTCAGAGAGCTGAGGTGGTCTTAAAAGCTGTAAAAGAAGTTAACCCTCCTGAAAATGTACCCTATGTAGCAATCCCGCTGCTGTCAGCAAGTGGTAACCTTTTGGGGTCATTAAACTTCACGAGAACTTCACTCATCTCCCTAGACTGCTTTTATGCCTCATGTGATCATTACAAATAAGAAGTGTTCCTTAAATATCTGTAAGAATGATTTGGCTTCAAGGAATAGAAACAAAACCATATTGGATATTAGATCTGGAAAGGATATGGAATACCCTTAAAGAGGGGAGTTTGTTCAAATTCTCCGGGCTAAAAATCAACTGAGTAAATACATGTTGGAAAACAGAGTAGACCAGATGATATACTTTGTGCTATGAGCTGTATCAGTTCAGTTCAGTCGCTCAGTCATGTCAGACTCTTTGCGACCCCATGAATTGCAGCACGCCAGGCCTCCCTGTCCATCACCAACTCCTGGAGTTCACTCAGACTCACATCCATCATGTCAGTGATGCCATCCAGCCATCTCATTCTCTGTTGTCCCCTTCTCCTCCTGCTCCCAAACCCTCCCAGCATCCGAGCCTTTTCCAATGAGTCAACTCTTCTCATGAGGTGGCCAGGAAGTACAAAATGGAGCCCTACTCTCAAAACAATAGAAATTTTGAGGGAAAAGTTGGAACTAAATATATAATAAAAAACAAAGTACAGGGTAGATGATGTGCTGTCCATTGTTTAGTATGTGGTCGAGAAGTTCTGATGAAGAGTAATCAGAGAAACAGGATATGCTGGGGGGCTGCAAAGACTACAGGATTCTTCATAGAAGAAGATAAACTTATTCAAAATTTGAAGGCTGAGGAATATTTTGGAAACATTTAGAAAGATAAATTGGCAAAGAATTATAAGTTAAACAGATGAAACCTCGAAGTGTATATACTAGCAGTGAGTGTTCCAGAAAAGGGGATGAAGTTAACAAAGCTTATTCTGACCATCCAGTCTCCACTGATCTCTTACCTAAAAGCTGATAGTACCTATTGCTCATCTGATTTATATCCTTATATTGCCATTCAAATCTTGAATCTTTATTCAACATTTCATACATATATATCATGTCTTCCCAAATAGCAGCAAAATCCTGAGGGCAAGAGCAGCATATAATATTCTTTATGTTCTCCACAAATGCATTATGCATTCCCCACATCCCCTAATGCATTAAATAAGTAGAAATATAAATATAAGCTGCATTGATTAAAGAACAAGTACAAGGACATAAAGGAGAGAAAGGAAGAGAAAATGCAGAGAAGGAATGAAAAGGAAGAAAGGGGTGCAGTTGTCCAGTGAGTGGTGTCCAATTAGAATGTACAATCAGGACAGAGAAAGGGTTCTTTGTTCTCCCTCTGCAAATGCCCCACTTTCCCTTATCAAATAGTTTGGCAATAGCCTTATCTTTCACCCAATGTATTATGAGCTTGGTTGCACACCCTCTATTTTGAATGACCAATATGACAAATTAGATAAAAATAATTATACACAAAGGGGAAAAGAAAGCATTAAAAGTGAATTTGGCAATGAGAGGCACCTCTTTTCTTTCCCTCTCAGTCATATCTTTAGTGGAGACCCTTATATCTACCTTTTTTTTTTTTTTTTTTTGCTGTATTTGTGGAAGGTCTTTATCAAGGAAAACAAAGAAGCTCACAAATTAATCCAGTCAATGCCAGATGCCTCCCAGACAGCTATTTTTACAAAAACAGAGTCACATTTGGGCAAGCACCTCCATTCTAGTCCCATTAACAAGATCCTCAAAAACAAAACCACATGTACTTCACTTTCATGTCTTTTATTTTATTTATTTATTTTTTTATTTTCATAATGTCTCTTTTCTGGGTATCCAGTAATAACACACCATCAGTGTCACCTCTACAAAGGCAGAATTTCAGTTTGGGCAATTGTAACTATTCCCAGAGTAAGTTGCCAGACAGGCATTCGCTCAAATTAGCTTTAGAAAAAAGTTGTCACATCTGTGTACGTGGGCTGTCTTTGGAGTGTAGCAAGGAAGAAAGTGGAGAAATGTATTCTTTCAAAAATCTGCCACAGTAAATTCCTGCCTCTCATTCTCATATTTGTTCACTTTTTAAAAAAAGAAAGGCAGTGTGTACTTACATGGTGGTGGGGGAAAGAGGTGAAAGAACTGAGAGAGAAAGAGGCGGACAGAAAAAGGGAAACTGGTACTTTCCTAAGATGCACACACACACACACACACACACACACACAAATCCTGCTATCTGACAATGCAAAACAATAGCACACATCTTTATTCCCCCCCCCCCATCCACTCCAGAAGGATTCCAAAGGCACTGTCAGAAGGAGACACACACCAGGAAGGAAGGGACGTAGGAGGTAGGAGCAACAGTTGGGCCGCTCATACATATTGATGACATTTGCAACTGAGAGCTCCATGATTTTGAACTAGCAAATGAACATCTAGAAGACACACAGCTTCATCATTTTCAGGATTTTTACAAAGACATAGCAACCTACTGATAATTCATTTCTGATCTCATGTGATTAAGAAAAAGAAAGGAGTACAAAAACTAGGGAAAAAGAATTCTTAACTGTCAAGGATCATTCACATCACTTTCCCGGTCTTCCCAAGCCTGTATGTCAATAGACAGTTGGTTCTACGTTAGATACAATAATGGTAGATATGATCCTTGTGTTTAAAATATATTTAGTTAATCTAATTAGAGAGACCAAATGCACATGAACTAATACACACCAAACAAGTTATGGACAGATGTATAAATTAGGAAAACTGATGATGAGATCACAATCATCTTCCAAAGATTTGCCACTTTCCTCATTCTCCAATATTAATGTTTAAACAGCATCAATAAAACTTCCTATCCTTTAATTTCTTTGGATCTGATAGCCTTGTCTTGTATGATTTGGTAGACAGGATTATCCAAAATTTTGTAGGAAAACTCATTCAGTCAATAATCATTGAATGAGCACCCTTTAAGGCAAAGGCTTTGAAAGAAATACTTTTGGGTAGTACCTGATGTGCTGATTGCCATTCTATTTGAGGGGAGCTGAAATTCTGGAAATTTATGAAATATGCAGAAACATGATTTTTTTTCTTTCATTGCTAGGCTGGAAGGAAAGAATCTGGAAGAAAACCTGGGAAAGTAGGTTGGTATGCTCTCTTGCCCCACTTCCCCTGACCTCCACCCCACCGACTACAAGAAAGTAGCAAAGTGCCTCTCACAATGGCAAAAGAAAAGGACACTCTTGCCAGGACCTCCCTTGATGAAGCTTTGAGTTCTACTATTCTGCTTTAATACTATGTCTTAAAAAGCTCTCTTTGACCTGAGACTTTATCATAGTACTCTATTATTCATTTTCATAACACCCTGCATTTTCTCTTTATGATCCCAACTGTAATTAAATAATCAATAAACTAATTATTTGTTAAAAGCCTATGTGGCCATGTGCCCTACAAGTTCATTTTCTACACTCCCCTGTTCTTAGCACTAAGGAGAGTGCTCTGATATAGTCCTTCCTCTATAAGTACTAATTAAATAGAAAAACTAAAAAGGATCTGTATATAATCAGTTTACCAATTTTTGATAAAGTCATTCTGAGATGCCCTTTAAAATGTTTCACCATTCAATGTTTTTGGAGTCAACTGAACTAGCATTAGGAAAAAGTAAACTAACTCACAAGTGAGGTGTTCCTTTTTTCTTTTATTCTTTTTTTAATTGTTTAATATAAATTTATTTATTTTAATTGGAGGTTAATTACTTTACAATATTGTATTGGTTTTGCCATACATCAACACAACACCTGCCACAGGTGTACACGTGTTCCCCATCCTGAACTACCTCCCACTGCCCTCCCCATACCATCCCTTTGCGTCATCCCCATGCACCAGCACTGAGCATTCTGTATCCTGCATCGAACCTGGACTGGCGATTCATTTCTTATATGATATTATACATGTTTCAATGCCATTCTCCCAAATCATCCCACCCTGGCCCTCTCCCATAGAGTCCAAAAGGCTATTCTATACATCTGTGCCTCTTTTGCTGTCTTGCATACAGGATTATTGTTACCATCTTTCTAAATTCCATATATATGCATTAGTATACTGTATTGGTGTTATTCTTTCTGGTTTACTTCACTCTGTATAATAGGCTCCAGTTTCATCCTCCTCATTAGAACTGATTCAAATATATTCTTTTTAATGGCTGAATATACTCCATACCAAAGCTTTCTTATCCATTCATCTGCTGATGGACATCTAGGTTGCTTCCATGTCCTGGCTATTATAAACAGTGCTGTGATGAACATTGGGGTACATGTGTCTCTTTCAATTCTGGTTTCCTCGGTGTGTATGCCTAGTAGTGGGATTGCTGGGTCATAAGGCAGTTCTATTTGCAATTTTTTAAGGAAACTCCACACTGTTCTCCATAGTGGCTGTACTAGTTTGCATTCCCACCAACAGTGTAAGAGGGTTCCCTTTTCTCCACACCCTCTCCAGCATTTATTGCTTGTAGACTTTTGGATCGCAGCTATTCTGACTGGTGTGAAATGGTACCTCATTGTGGTTTTGATTTGTATTTCTCTGATAATGAGTGATGTTGAGCATCTTTTCATGTGTTTGTTAGCCATCTGTATGTCTTCTTTGGAAAAATGTCTATTTAGTTCTTTGGCCCGTTTTTTGATTGGGTCGTTTATTTTTCTGGAATTGACCTGGAGGAGTTGCTTGTATATTTTTGAGATTAGTTCTTGTCAGTTGCTTCATTTGCTATTATTTTCTCCCATTCTGAAGCCTCTCTTTTCACGTTGCTTATAGTTTACTTTGTTGTGCAGAAGCTTTTAAGTTTAATTAGGTCCCATTTGTTTATTTTTGCTTTTATTTCCAGTATTCTGGGAGGTGGATCATAGAGGACCCTTCTGTGATTTATGTCGGAGAGTGTTTTGCCTATGTTCTCCTCTAGGAGTTTTATAGTTTCTTGTCTTATGTTTAGATCTTTAATCCATTTTGAGTTTATTTTTGTGTATGGGGTTAGAAAGTGATCTAATTTCATTCTTTTACAAGTGGTTGTCCAGTTTTCCCAGCACCACTTGTTAAAAAGATTGTCTTTAATCCACTGTATNCTGTGATTTATGTCAGAGAGTGTTTTGCCTATGTTCTCCTCTAGGAGTTTTATAGTTTCTTGTCTTACGTTTAGATCTTTAATCCATTTTGAGTTTATTTTTGTGTATGGTGTTAGAAAGTGTTCTAGTTTCATTCTTTTACAAGTGGTTGGCCAGCACCACTTGTTAAAGAGATTGTCTTTTCTCCGTTGGATATTCTTGCCTCCTTTGTCAAAGATAAGCTGTCCATAGGTGTGTGGATTTATCTCTGGGCTTTTTGTTTTGTTCCATTGATCTATATTTCTGTCTTTGTGCCAGTACCATACTGTCTTGATGACTGTGGCTTTGTAGTAGAGCCTGAAGTCAGGCAGGTTGATTCCTCCAGTTCTATTCTTCTTTCTCAAGATTGCTTTGGCTATTTGAGGTTTTTTGGATTTCCATAAAAATTGTGAAATTATTTGTTCTAGCTCTGTGAAAAATACCGTTGGTAGCCTGATAGGGATTGCATTGAATCTATAGATTGCCTTGGGTAGTATACTTATTTTCACTATATCGATTCTTCTGATCCATGAACACGATATATTTCTCCATCTATTAGAGTCCTCCTTGATTTCTTTCACCAATGTTTTATAGTTTTCTATATACAGGTCTTTATTTTCTTTAGGTAGTATATTCCTAAGTATTTTATTCTTTTCGTTGCAATGGTGAATGGAATTGTTTCCTTAATTTCTCTTTCTATTTTCTCATTATTGGTGTATAGGAATGCAAGGGATTTCTGGTGTTGATTTTATATCCTGCAACTTTACTATATTCATTGATTAGCTCTAGTAATTTTCTAGTGGAGTCTTTAGGGTTTTCTGTGTAGAGGATCATGTCCTCTGCAAACAGTGAGAGTTTTACTTCTTCTTTTCCAATTTGGTTTCCTTTTATTTCTTTTTC
Source organism: Aepyceros melampus (assembly GCA_006408695.1). NCBI lineage: Eukaryota > Metazoa > Chordata > Mammalia > Artiodactyla > Bovidae > Aepyceros > Aepyceros melampus. Next base: position 481,522 of record SJXQ01002078.1, read on the forward strand.
CGCTCTGATTGCTGTGGCCAAAACTTTCAAAACTACTTTGAATAGTAGTGGTGAAAGTGGACACCCTTGTCTTGTTCCTGACTTTAGGGGAAATGTTTTCAATTTTTCACCATTGAGGATAATGTTTGCTGTAGGTTTGTCATATATAGCTTTGAGATATGTCCCTTCATGTTGAGATATGTCCCTTCTATTCCTGCTTTCTGGAAAGTTTTTATCACAAGTGGATGTTGAATTTTATCAAAGGCTTTCTCTGTGTCTATTGAGATAATCATATGGCTTTTATTTTTCGTTAATGTGGTGTATTACATTGATTGATTTGTGGATATTGAAGAATCCTTGCATCCCTGGGATAAAGCCCACTTGGTCATGGTATATGATCTTTTTAATGTGTTGTTGGATTCTGATTGCTAGAATTTTGTTAAGGATTTTTGCATCCATGTTCATCAGTGATATTGGCCTGTAGTTTTCTTTTTTTTTTTTTTTTTTGTGGCATCTTTCTCAGGCTTTGTTATGAGGGTGATGGTGGCCTCATAGAATGAGTTTGGAAGTTTACCTTCCTCTGCAATTTTCTGGAAGAGTTTGAGTAGGATAGGTGTTAGCTCATCTCTAAATTATTGGTAGAATTCAGCTGTGAAGCTGTCTGGACCTGGGCTTTTGTTTGCTGGAAGATTTCTGATTACAGTTTCAATTTCTTTGCTTGAGATGGGGCTCCTTAAATATCACAAATTCTTTAAAAATGGGTTCCCAGTTTTAGAATACAGACCTCTCCAAACAGTCTGTGATATGTATTGGTGATTCCACTTCTACAGGGACATTCTTCTGTTGAATGATGTGGGTACTCTACTTGGAAGAAAATTTAGCTTCTTCACTAAATCTCACATTTACAAAAATGGAAATAAAAATTCTGAGATAATGAGAGTATTTCTCAGAGAAAGACTGATAATTGTTGATTACCTACATGTGTCAGGTTGGTTAATGGACAGGTTGAAACCAAAACAGAAGTTTATGGGAGCTAATCAGTTTCTGAGTTCTCAGGCACATGGTATTGTTCCAGTCACTTTAATTTTTAAAAAGCAAATGAGATCAGAAAATAGAGAATACTTTTGAGATGTCATCGCTGACAGCTAGCTTTTCATTTTCCTCAAGTCCTCTCTTGTCTCCTTCTTTTCCACTTTTATCTGATAGTTTAGGTCACCCAGATAAAAAATTGCAATATTTCATGAAAGGAGGACTGCATGTCAATACATATAAAAATTAGTTTATCAACTTCAAGTAAGCTTTGCCTAACCACAGAGAAATATCAGTTCTTTGTAATATCCTGATATTACTGAATATTTTGATTCAGTCAAAATATTCAATCCATTTTAGAATAAGGAGACAATCAGCAAAAGAAAATCTCAGTTCAGTTGCTCAGTCATGTCTGACTCTCTGTGACCCGGCAGACTGCAGCATGCCAGGCCTCCTTGTTCATCACCAGTTCCCAGAGATTGCTCAAACTCATATCCATAGAGTGCCATCCAACCATCTCATCCTCTGTCATCCCCTTCTCTTCCTGCCTTCAATCCTTCCCAGAATCAGGGTCTTTTCTAATGAGTCAGTTCTTTGTATCTGATGGTCAAAGTATTGAAGCTTCAGTTTCAGCATCAGTACTTCTGTTGAATATCGAGGATTACTTTCCTTTAGGATTGACTGGTTTTGAAACTGTTTGCCTCATATTGGGAATTGAAACCATGTGCTGGAACTTGAACCCATTCAAAACCCTGCCTGGTACTTAACCCACATGCCTGGGACTCAGACCCAGCCAAAACCATACCTAAGAATCAAGCACACATGACTAGGACTCAAACCCTGCCAAAACACATGGTACCTGGTTTCAGGGCCTATTAAAGGTCAGATTTTTGGTGTCTCATTGCAGAAAGAATTCAGTGATATGTATGACAAAGTGATACATATGAAATGGATTTATTCAGATTCAGAGAGAAGTACACTCCACAGACAGAGTTTGGGCCATTTCAGAGCACAAGTATGGCTGCAAAATGTGGCACAGTTAGTTTTTATAGGCTGGGTAATTTCATATGCTAATGAGTGGGAGAATTATTCCAGTTATTTTGGGGAAGGGGTGATTTCCAGGATTTGGGCTACTGACCACTCCTTGCCCTTTTGACAGTGCTTGGAATTTGCATAGCATCTCTGGGTGTATCATTTTGCTTGCTGATTGAGGATCAAGGTCTAGTCTTGTTTGCCATCTTGGTTCCATTTGATTCTTGTCTATGCTGTTTAATATGCTCTTTAGGTTTGTCATAGCTTTTCTTCCAAGAGCAAGTATCTTTTAAGTTCATGGCTGCAGTCACCATCTGCAATGATTTTGGAGCCCCCAAAATAAAGTTTGTCACTGTTTCCATTGTTTCCCCATCTATTTGTCATGAAGTGATAGGACTGGAAGCCATGATCTTAGTTTTTTGAATGTTGAGTTTTAAGCCAGCTTTTTCACTCTCCTCTCTCACTTTCATCAGCGGTTCTTTCATTCCTCTTCACTTTCTGCCATAATGGTAGTGTCATCTGCATATCTAAGTTTGTTGATATTTCCCCTGGCAATCTTGATTCCAGCTTGTTCTTCATCCAGCCCAGCATTTTGCATGAGGCACTCTGCATATAAATTAAATAAGCAGGGTGACAATATACAGCCTTGACATACTCCTTTCCCAATGATGATGTGGCATGCTGGCATAAGTATTTTTGAAGGAGTTTGCCTTTACCACCATTACCCCTACCATACAGCCATTACCCCTACCATATTTGGCCAAACTACAGGATGGGAATGCAGCCCCACTCATCAACAGGAAATTGGATTAAAGATTGACTGAGCATGGCCCTGTCCATCAGGGCATGACCCAAACTGCCCCACAGCCAGTCCCTCCCATTAAGAAGTTTCCACAAGCCTCTTATCCTTATCCATCAGAAGACAGACAGAATGAAAACCACAATTACAGAAAACTAACCAGATTTATCACATAGATCACAGTCTTGTCTAACTCGATGCAACTATGAGCCATGCCTTGTAGTGCCACCCAAGATGAACAGGTTATGCTGGAGAGTTCTGAAAAACATGATCCACTGGAAAAGGGACTGTCAAACCACTTCAGCATTCTTCCCTCAAGAACCCCATGAACAGCATGAAAAGGGAAACAGAAAATCTACTTGCAACTTATAATTGGTTTGTATTTAACTTTATACATTTTATTTTTATTTTAAAATTATTTTTAAAGATGGACTTTTAAGAACTTAGATAAATCCTTGGTTTTGAGAAGCCATTGATTTTAGGCTACAGGTCTCATATTTTAATGAGGAAAATAACTTTTGTAAAGACAGTGCTAGTTTCCTACATTCGATATTGCATTCAACACATACTGAGGACAGATCATGGAATGCACCATTTTGAGATGCATCCTCCTTTGAGATGCTCAAACATCATGTAAAAGTATTTGATGTGATTTATTAACTTTTGTTACAAACCTGCTAATAATTCATGAAACAGCCATTCCATCAAGTCAACAAATACCTGAATGTGCATTATGCACACTGTGCCTGCAGTCTCTTTGCTTGAACTGCAAGGATGCTTACAACCAAACCTGACAATCTTCTACACAAATATTACTAGGACATTGTGCATATGTATTTCCCACTTATTTCAACTATCTTATTTATTTTTATTTATTTAAACTTTTCAATTTTTGTTAGCTGCCTCAGATCCTTAGTATAACTAGGTAATACCCCCCCTTTTTTTTTTGGTATATAAAATTAGTGACTCAGATTTTCCGAGCCAATCTCAGTAAAATATTCCACCCCATTTTCCTTTACAAAGTAAATATATATATATATATATATGCCACTATTTTATAAATAAGTAAATGTATCATGACAGTACATGTTAAAATTTACATTAGTTTCTATATATCAAAAGTCACAAAAGACATAGAATTAATTATAGTCCAAAACCAAGATCTGACTTTTTCATAAAACTGAGACCTTGTGAGAGTGCACTGTGTACATTCATTGCAAGCAGAAGCCTTCCTACCTGATGCTGGATCTGAAGTCCTTTTATGTGCATTTTGGGATTCTCCTGCCATGAGAGAGGTAGAGCTTAAACATGTCTGTTCCACCCAGAGAACACCTGCTGAATCACTTACCTCTACAGGAGAAAGGAGAGTTATTTTTAATTTCTTCCAATATATGCAAGTCCCTATAACTCTAGCTCTCAGTGTTTATATGTTTGGGGGAATTTTCATGTGAATACATTGACAAATTATGAAAAACAAATCAGTACCTAGATCACACATATTGGGATCCTAAGAACATTGTCATCTTCATCGTTCATAAAATCCCAAAGATAGACACATTTTTACCCTGCATATTCTGGAGAAAATATAGTTTTCAAGAAGATGAAAATAACAGAAAAAGACGGAAAACAGAAATGGAGGGATACACATATACTTACTTCCTCTATACCTAACTGACAAAGGAATAATAGGGTCTTTTTCTTTTTTTCCTACTTAAAAGAAAATATAAGCACAAAATACAGTGGGCAGGATAATAAGATGATCCAAAAAAACTTGAAGAAAGTCCAACATTACCTTTAATTTTATTTATATTGTGCTTATGGAGTTTTTATTCTTTTCATCTTTGTTTTAGTGATTATAGGTTTTGTTTTGTTGTTCTCTGATTGTGAGCTTGTGTGTGTGTAACTTTCCACAGAATGTGGTCTTAAGTTCCAGTAGAAGACAGGCCCACTTGATAAAGTTTACAAATATAGAGAAAATGATTTAATCAAAATGTCAAAAATTAAGAAAATAAATCAGTCAATAAACTATAAAGAGTAAAAGAATATTAAGTCAATTTTAACCAACTATTGCTCTCTGTTTCCTTAAAAGTGAAGTTTTTAGTAAGCAAGCTAACTGAATATGGGAGGAAAATAACCATTTTTGTGCTGTCTGCCATTTGAAGAAGGAAGTCTGCAGTTCTCAATTTGTGTAAATTTCCAAACCTCAGTATTAGATGCAGCATAGGCCAAGACAACAATATGTCCAATGTACCCAAGATGAAATGCATTAGAAATCCAGAAATACAGCACAGTGTCAATTTTGTTTAAATTATCGCCCTTCAGCATTCAAAGTATCAGCTGTACTTAGTAGCACAAAATAGAGTATGATTTTTATTTCCCTGTGACTCAATGCAACTTTTATTTTGTGCTATGTTCTCACATTTCAAGTAAATTATGTTAGCCATAGGGGGAAATTTCTGAGAATCAAAGAGAAATGTATGTTTCATAATCATTCCTGGAGAATGGAATAAAGCATTATGAAGTTGAAGAACCCTGTGTTGTCTAAGAGTTCATAAAATCAGGGTTCTAACTCTATTTTCTAATAAACTAAGTACTGGGCTGGCCTTGAGCAAATCTCTTTGTTCCTTGAAGGGATCAGAATCTTCATTTTCTATTTTTAAAAATGGGGGAGGTAAATTAGTTATTACATGAGAACTTTCAGTTCTGCTCATTTATGATCTAAATATTAACCGGGAGGAGGAGGAGAAAATATTTCTGGAAACTATTATAATTATTATTATTTTCACTCTCCTGACCCACAAATGGTTTCTAACAAACATAACAGTTTAGAAGATCTTTTACATTATTTATGATATTTTGCTGTGATTTTTCCTCACATTGTAAAATATACATGTTTTGGGAACTGCCATTTAACCTTATTTCATCTTTTATAGTGTGATGCATTAACAATTACAGCACATACTGATGTAACTAATTAAATAAAAGTAAACTTGTATAAGGTTTCATTATTAATATAATTGATTGTAACACAGTAATACAGCCATTTCTATTATTTTGTTCACAAATTAACTTAAAATATTTCTTATTTTTATTGCATTCTTTGCAGATAATTTTTCACTTCTGGGAAAAAATAATCTCACATTTCTTAGAGAAAGATTTTAAATTAATGCATTTAGGATATTCATTGTTTCTGTTGTGGTTAAATATTTAATTGAAAAAGAATAATTTATGTTGCCTAATTGCATTTTCTAAGATCAATTATATGAAATTAACACTGGAAACAGACTGGAAATAAACTCCAGGGCCCTCCCAGAATGGGTCACTGGATTCAAGCAGTACCTAGAAGAAACTTTGGGTGGAGGGTGGGCTATACTAATCAGCAGGTCAAGGAGTTGTATGAATTAGTAGGATGAACACTGGGTGGAGACCCTCAGATAAGGAAGTAGGGTATGCATTTCCATCCAGTGAATGTATACAGGAGGGACATAAGGCAGGTGGAGCAGCTACCCTTGCTGAAGTTCATGACCACAGACAACCCAATTTCCCCACCAGCCATCATGAGCATTCACATCTAAGGTCATCAGAAAATATGGGAAAATGTGTGAGGGGCTAAAGGGACTCTGGAGGTAGTGTGCATAAAGACAATAAAAACCTGAAATTCGGGCTTTTCCTTGATATTGCTTCTTTGTATAATCTTGGGAAAGCGACTGATTTAAAGCTAACTATAAACTTAGAATGTTACTTGTTTAATTTTCAAATAGGAAAATGGTAGTACTAGATGCTCAGGTGTGTTTGACTGTTTGTGACTCCATGGACTATAACCTGCTAAGCTCCTCTGTCCATGGAGTTCTCCATGGCAATAATACCGGAGTGGGTATCCATTCCTTTCTCCAGAGGATCTTCTGGACCTAAGGGTGAAACCTGGGTCTCCTGCATTGTAGGCTGATTCTTTTAGCATCTTAGCTGCCGGAGAAGCCTAGAAAATGGTAAGTACTCAATAAATATTTGATGAATTAATGAAGTTCAATTTATCTCTTCTTCATGATGAAAAACAAATGCAATCTCATTTTGTTGTTGTTTTATTCACTGTTCTCTAGTAAGCATTTCTAGGACTCAACTGTGATTCTTGCAAACAGGGCCAGAGGAAAAATCTCAGTGAAGGAAACCGTAGTGTTTTTTTAATATCAGTCCCCAAACTCTGATCTATTATATACGATTAGAATGAACCTGAGTTGTAGAAATAACCAAAACTGAATGAATATTGAAATGAACCCTTTATTACAAAGATAGGGCCTTTCTATAAGTGGACATTGCCTGTTCAAACCATCTTAGAAGATGAAGGATAATCACTTCATTTTCAAATTTTGTTTGTGCAGGCTGACATAAAAAAAAGCTTTGCATATATGTATGTGTGTGTGTGTGTGTGTGTGTGTGAAATTTGTACTTATAGAAGTTCTAGTACTATTAGAATTTTGAAGTAGTGTTTTGCCAACTCTTTAGGTAGCAATTCTATCACTCTATTTATAGAAAAAACAAATTATGCATATGACTTTGCAATCTCTTTAGTGGAGAATTACAAAAATGATCTTAAATGAAAAAATGGTCTTTTTTTTCCCCCTTGGAAGTCAAATATTGTAGGAAAATATGGAATGCAAGACTAGAACACACATAAAGGTTAATGAAATGGTAAGCCATAGCAATGTCAGGTACTGATTATGTCATAAGACAGTAAATAATTAATTAATAAATTCATAGTTTTGACAACAAGTACTATACAGGTCATCGGAAGATGAGATCACTGTGGGCTGAAATGATCAGGATAGATTCCAAGGAGAAGATAATTTAACTGGGACCTGAAGGATATTCAGAACTTTAATCTCTGGAGAAGGGAATGGCAATGCACTCTAGTATTCTTGCCTGGAGAATCCCATGGACAGAGGAGCCTGGCAGGTTACAGTCCATGGCATCACAGAGAGTCAGACAGGACTGAGTGACTACTGCTACTGCTACCCCATTCCCATAACCCACTTGCCCTGCGTCATTTTTTTGTACTTCCCTGGTGGCTCGATGGTAAAGAGTCTGCATGCAATTCAGGAGACCCAGGCTCAATCCCCAGGTTGGGAAGATCCCTTGGAGAAGGAAATGGCAACCCACCCCAGTATTCTTGCTTGGAGAATTCCATGGACAGAGAAGTCTGGCGGGTGAAAGTCCATGGGTTTGCAAAGAGCCAGACACAACTGAGAGAGTTTCACTTCGCTCACTAGAACTTTAATAAGCAGATCTGTTATAAAACCATATCTTTGGCAGAGGGAAAAATATACACATATTAAAAAGCAGACATACTCAAGAGGGATAGTAAAGAGACAAGTATTTAGTGAATGTGCAATTTATTATGAAGACAAGTAGAAAAACTTTGGAAGAAAATAATAAAAATTATTACCACACTCATTTGATTTTGTATTCCTCAGCATTTAGGCTCCCTATCAGCAAAGTTCCCTGGTGGCTCAGTCAGTAAAGATTCTGTCTGCAAAGCAGGAGACTGCTTGCAATGCAGGAGATGTGGGTTGGATCCTTGCATCATGAAGATCCCCTAGAGAAGAAAATGGCTACCACTCCAGTATTCTTGCCTGGGAAATCCCATGGACAGAGAAGCCTGATGGGCTACAGTCCATGGTGTCAGTGAGAATCAGACACAACTTAGTAATTAAACCACAACCACCATCAGTAAAATGACCCCTATTCAGGTTACCTACTCAGCATACATGGCCACTTCTCCTAGACCAATGAACCCCCAGTAATAACAGATCACCTTCACGGTTCATCAGTTCAGAGAAAGCTGACCAAAATCCCGTCCCTCTTATTAGTGATGGGCTCAGGCATCCAGGTTTGAGCCAATCAAGTCATGATGTTTCCACACATGATGATACCAAGAGGATTCAGTTCAGTTCAGTCGCTCAGTCGTGTCCAACTCTTTGCGACCCCATGAATCACAGCACGCCAGGCCTCCTTGTCCATCACCAACTCCCTGAGTTCACTCAGACTCACGTCCATTGAGTCCGTGATGCCATCCAGCCATCTCATCCTCGGTGTCCCCTTCTCCTTCTTGCCCCCAATCCCTCCCAGAATCAAAGTCTTTTCCAATGAGTCAACTCTTCGCATGAGGTGGCCAAAGTACTGGAGCTTCAGCTTTAGCATCATTCCTTCCAAAGAAATCCCAGGGTTGATCTCCTTCAGAATGGACTGGTTGGATCTCCTTGCAGTCCAAGGGACCCTCAAGAGTCTTCTCCAACACCACAGTTCAAAAGCATCCATTCTTTGGTGCTCAGCCTTCTTCACAGTCCAACTCTCACATCCATACATGACCACAGGAAAAACCATAGCCTTGACTAGACAGATCTTAGTTGGCAAAGTAATGTCTCTGCTTTTGAATAGACTATCTAGGTTGGTCATAACTTTTCTTCCAAGGAGTAAGCATCTTATCCGAGAGGATGGTTGACCAAAATTATACCAATCAGATTGAGGGAGAGATTCTATTCCAAAATTTAAGGGTAGTATCTTTTTTTTTCCTTTTCAATTTATTACAAAGGGTATTATTCTAGTCCTTGTTTTGTCTCATTTTTAAAAAAAATAGATGGAAGTTTCAACCCCCAAAATACAGAAAAAATGTAGGATAACTGAAGGTATAAAATAAAAAATAAATGTGGACCCTGGTTGACCTTTAGTTTTTCAGTCACATAAGCTTATATACCACCTTATGCTGTCTGAGTTGAGCAGAAGTTATTTGTGGACAAGTGTCTTTTTTAGGAATAAAATTCTTCAGAAAAAAATTTCCAATAAAAATTGTAACTACCACTGTCAGCAGTAAATCAGGTCAGAATGAAAAGCTTCTTATCCCTGTAGTTCAATCAAACTGGCAGGAGAGTGTGCAACACTTTCCTACAGTAACTTTGTTAAGAAGCTATGAAAAAATACAAATTAAGTCAATAAGGAAATCAACTAGGCAATAAGAAACAAACAGTGATAAATTTTCATAGCATATTACACAGTTTTATTCCTCTATAATAACAAAACTCTAACCAGAATTTCTGGTTGACACAACTGTCTTAAGCTGATGATTTTTCTTACTTTTTGTGTGAAAATCTACTCTGTTCTATGCCTTGATGATTGACCTGAATCTGGATGTTCACTCATATTTTTTGACTTACTTGGGTACAAAAGACCCTATCCTAAATTTGCTGTAAATGGGGGAAGGCTATTGAACTGCTTAGACAGTTTCATAAAATCTATCAGCGATAAACACAGCTTTGAGTTAAGTCAGGCGTTCAACTGGTGACACACTTTCCCTGCCTATTCAACTGATGAATGGAATATATACATCAGCCCTATAGAATCATAGTTGCTTCAACAGTGACGTTCTAGTTGCTGCTCAAGTTATACCAGCAGCAGATCTCTCGGTGCCTGTTGCTTGGGATCATGTTGGGTTCTGAGTGCTTCCATCCCAGGAACAAGGTCACTGAAGTCACACAGTGTCTGGCAGAGATTCTGCTCAGTATCATGTCTCTACATCTTATGGATCAAAGCTAGATTTATGTTCAATATGAGCATTACAAGTTCATTCAAAGTACTGAAAGCAGGAATGTATAATCTTCTTGCTTAAAAACAACAGAAAGAGTCAGAAACAGCAACACAGTCCAGCTTTAAGTAGTTGTTTATTCTTTTCACTATTGCTGAAAGCCAACGATGTTTCAGTCAACATGTTAGGGTTGTGAGTAAATCCATGTGTAAAACTTGCCTCCTTTCCTCAACATTAGCATTATGATCATCCAACTATCTATGGGGAAAAAATATTGATTTTAATGAGCCATTGGAAATTAGCCACCAATATGACAGGTTTGTGGAGAAAGAAATAGCAACCCACTCCAGTGTTCTTGCCTGGAGAGTCCCAGGGACGGGGGAGCCTGGTGGGCTGCCGTCTATGGGGTCGCACAGAGTCGGACACAACTGAAGTGACTTAACAGCAGCAGCAGCATGATAGGTTTCGAACAGTTGATTATTGCTCATAATTATGTCATTATTTAAATTGAAGTTTGATACCTTGATTGTTATTAGGAAGGAATGAAAGAAAAAATAAATAAAACAGTAAAACCAAGAAACCCTCTGAGTTTTCTCCCAATCAAGCCTCATCTTTTTTAATCATTGATGACTAGTATCATTGATCAACAAGTGATTGACAATATCCAAACCTCATTATTGAGGCAGAGATTTTCAAAACTTTCTGTTTTAAAAAATATGGCAGCTAACCTTAGTATCCTTGGGAATGAAACTTACTGAGATTAAAAAGCAGCAGAAATATATGTAGAATGTAAGCATTTCCAATCACTGGTTCTTCTGACACAAAAGTTCTAGTTTGTCTTCTGAAGTCAAGAACTCTTACACATTTGTGAGAGAAGAAACGATGGTCTGCTGTTTCCATTCGTAAGTTCTGAAGAGCCTGGGGGTAAACTCTTTCCAAAAGATGCCTGAGTTTTCATTTGGCTTCATATTCTACCTTCTCAGGAGCGTCTACCTGTGACTATCATGAACTTATTAGTTAGCAATCCATGACTGTAAGAGCTTGGCCTTGAAAGTAAGGTGGCATGTCCTGGATCTTGAAATAGCATGTGTCACTTTTCTTACTTTCTTCTCTTTGTGGCTGGATGTTAATTCTGGTCTACTTCTCTGCAATGGGATGAAGAAGTCTTTTTTTGATATTGAGAACTTCCCAGAAATTCTAGTCTGTGCTTCCCACTTTCTCCAAATACTGGTGCCTGCGACTTTTGACAGAAGGCCAGAATGACTCCTATTTTCTGCCTCCCCTCATCAAATCCTAAGTCCTGATTAATCATTTGGAAAGGAAGGGACCTCTGTCTGAATCAGTTTTCTTCTCTTTTCCGTTTTACTTTAATGACCATACGTTACTCCTTTCTTAAAACTAGAGCTCCAAGAATATCTCAGTCCAGGATTGTGAAGTCATTGACACTTGACTTTCATGCAAACAATTTCATAAGTGAAGTGACTGGAAGAAAGACATCAAATGGGATCTAATTAAAATTAAAAGCTTCTGCACAACAAAGGAAACTATAAGCAAGGTGAAAAGACAGCCTTCTGAATGGGAAAAATAATAACAAATGAAACAACAGACAAACAACTAATCTCAAAAATATACAAGCAGCTTATGCAGCTCAACTCCAGAAAAATAAATGACCCAATCAAAAAATGGGCCAAAGAACTAAATAGACACTTCTCCAAAGAAGACATACGAATGGCTAACAAACACATGAAAAGATGCTCAACATCACTCATTATCAGAGAAATGCAAATCAAAACCACAATGAGGTACCATTTCACACCAGTCAGAATGGCTGCGATGCAAAAGTCAACAAGCAATAAATGCTGGAGAGGGTGTGGAGAAAAGGGAACCCTCTTACACTGTTGGTGGGAATGCAAATTAGTACAGCCACTATGGAAAACAGTGTGGAGATTCCTTAAAAAATTGCAAATAGAACTGCCTTATGATCCAGCGATCCCACTGCTGGGCATACACACCGAGGAAACCAGAATTGAAAGAGACACGTGTACCCCAATGTTCATCGCGGCACTGTTTGTAATAGCCAGGACATGGAAGCAACCTAGATGTCCATCAGCAGATGAATGGATAAGAAAGCTGTGGTACATATACACAATGGAGTATTACTCAGCTATTAAAAAGAATACATTTGAATCAGTTTTAATGAGGTGGATGACGCTGGAGCCGATTATACAGAGTGAAGTAAGCCAGAAAGAAAAACATCAATACAGTATACTTACACATATATATGGAATTTAGAATGATGGTAATGATAAACCTGTACGCAAGACAGCAAAAGAGACACAGTTGTATAGAATGGCCTTTTGGACTCTGTGGGAGAGGGAGAGGGTGGGATGGGTTGGCAGAGTGGCAATGTAACATGTGTGATATCATAAGCGAAACGAATTGCCAGTCCAGGTTTGATGCAGGATGCAGGATGCTAGGGACTGATGCACGGGGATAATCCAGAGAGAGAGTGTGGGGCGGGAGGGTGGAGGTGGGGGTCGGGATTGGGAGTTCATGTACACTCATGGCTAATTCATGTCAATGTGTAACAAAACAAATACAGTTTGTAAAGCAAAACAAACTAAAAAATAAAAATTAATTAAAATAAATAAATAAATAAATAAAAATAAAATAAAAAAAAAGAAAGACATCATAAATTATAATTTGTCAAAATACACCTATAAATCGTATTGCTCAGTGATAAGGAAATCATAAGTTTAGATAATCACCAGTTATCTAACATGTTCGACACTCACATTAGCAATGTAAAAGATTTCCACTTGCTTCACATTCTTGCCAATCTTTGATGTTGTCGGTCTTTTCATTTTAGCCATTTGATAAATTTAGAGTGAATTTTCCTCATGACTTTTGTCACATACTTGTTGGATTATGTATGCATGCATGCATTAATTAATTATTTTGGTCAAATGATTGCTTATGTCTTTTACCAGTTTTAATTGGGTTGTCTTTTTCTTGCTAATTTGAAGATTTCTACATGTATTACAAATATACATTTTTTATTGGGTGTATGTATTGTGAGGATTTCCTCTTTGTGACTTACTGAATTTAACTTTTGCAATATGATTTAAGTGAAAAGGAAACAACACATTTTCTGAATAATACAACATAAACATTAAACAAAGATTAACTAAATTGGGCGATGTAAATTATGTTATTTCTTATTTTTTATGATAATGAGTTTAGACAGAGAAAGCTTCAGTTTTCATATTTCTTTGGCCTCATGCAACTTTATGATTTACAGGGAGAAAATCCTTGTATTAATAAATGCCTAGCAATCAGGGATGAAATCCATAAAAGCTAAAAAATTAGCCAAAAGAGGAATTTGAAAAATCCTCCATATCCTGTGGATAAATAATGACTAGAGGAAGATTCCATAATGTGGAAAGGACTCTGAGGGTCTCTGGATGTATGACCATTGGGCAAATAGGTTTGGACTGAGGCTCAAGTAACACTTTTTAAGCTATGTAGACTAAGATTTGGGTTCATCTAAATCAAGCAAGGATTTCCCAGGTTTCTTAGTAGGTAAAGAATCAGCCTGCAAAGCAGGATGGGTTTAATCCCTGGGTGGGAAGATCCCCTGGAGGAGGGCATGGAAACTTATTCCAGTATTCTTGCCTGGAGAATCCCACGGAGAGCAGAGACTGATGGGCTACAGTCCTCAGGGTTGCAAAGAGTTGGACATGACTGAAGCAACTGAGCATGCACGCACAAATACAGCAAAGGTCCCTCAGCTGATTTCTCACATAAAGGAGCTGTAGAGATTAACAGAGTTTAGGAAGAAATTGTACCTCATTGCTTTCTATATTTTTGTACCAATGATTAATAATAAGACATTTTTTTAAATAAACTGCACTGTTTATGCAACCACTTGCTCTCACTAATTTGGATATTAAGGATATAGTAATAGACTACACATAAAATAACACTGGAACTATTTTATGTACATGATTTAAAAGATAAGTCATTCTACAAATATTAAGGATATACCCACCATACATTACTTGGCTAGTGTGTGAGATGAGTGCAATTGTGAGGTAATTGGAACATTCTTTGGCATTGCCTTGCTTTGGGATTGGAATGAAAACTGACCTTTTCTAATCCTCTGGCCACTGCTGAGTATTCCAAATTTGCTGGCTCATTGAGTACAGCACATTTACGGCATCATCTTTTAGGATTTGAAATAGCTCAGCTAGAATTCCATCATCTCCACTAGCTTTGTTCATTGTGATGCTTCCTAAGGATCATTTGACTTCTCATTCCAAGATGTCTCACTCTAGGTGGGTGATGACACCATCGAGGTTATCTGAGTTATGAAGATCTTTTTTGTGCAGTTCTTCTGTGTATTCTTGCCACTTCTTCTTAATATCTTCTGCTTCTGTTAGGTCCATACAATTTCTGTCCTTTATTGTGCCCTTCTGTGCATGAAATATTCCCTTGGCATCTCTAATTTCCTTGAAGAGATCTCTAGTCTTCCCATTCTATTGTTTTTCTCTCTTTATTAGCACTGATCACTGAGGAAGGCTTTCTTATCTCTCCTTGCTATTCTTTGGAACTGCATTCAAATGCGTATATTTTTCCTTTCTCCTTACCTTTAGCTTCTTTTCTTTACTCAGCTATTTGTAGGATATCCTAAGACAACCATTTTGCCTTTTTACATTTATTTTTCTTGGGAATGGTCTTGATAACTGTCTCCTGTACAATGTCATGAACCTCTGTCCAAGTTCTTCAGGTACTCTATCAGATTTAATCCCTTGAATCTATTTGTCACTTTCATTGTATAATTGTAAGAGATTTGATTTAGGTCATACCTGAATGGTCTAGTGGTTTTCCCTACTTTCTTCAATTTAAGTCTGAATTTTGAAATGAGTTCATGATCTGCACAACAGTCAGCTCCCAGTCTTGTTTT
The DNA here is from genome assembly GCA_006408695.1 of Aepyceros melampus. Lineage (NCBI taxonomy): Eukaryota > Metazoa > Chordata > Mammalia > Artiodactyla > Bovidae > Aepyceros > Aepyceros melampus. Next base: position 496,900 of record SJXQ01002078.1, read on the forward strand.
TGCTGACTGTATGGAGTTTCTCCATCTTTGGCTGCAAAGAATATAATCAATATGATTTTGGTATTGACCATCTGATGATGTTCACGTATAGAATCATCTCTTGTGTTGTTGGAAGAGGGTGTTTGGTGTGACCAGGGCATTTTCTTGGAAAAACTATGCTAGCCTTTGCCCTGGTTCATTTTGTACTCCAAGGCCAAATTTACCTGTTATACCAGGTTATCTCTTGACTTCCTACTTTTCCATTCCAGTCCCCTATGATGAAAAGGACATCTATTTTGGCTGTTAGTTCTAGAAGGTCTTATAGTTCTGCATAGAACTGTTCAACTTCAGTTTCAGCATCACTGGTTGGGGTATAGACTTGGATTACTGTGATATTGAGTGATTTGCCTTGGAAATGAACAGAGACCATTCTGTCATTTTTGAGACTGCACCCAAGAACTGCATTTCAGACTCTTTTGTTGACAGTGAGGGCTACTCCATTTCTTCTAAGAGATTCTTGCCCACAGTAGTAGATATAATGATCATCTGAGTTAATTTTGCACATTCCAGTCCATTTAGTTCACTGATTCCTTAAATGTCAATGTTCACTCTTGCCATCACCTGTTTGACCACTTCCAATTTACCTTGATTCATGGACCTAACATCCCAGTTTCCTATGCAATATTGTTCTTTACAGCATCAGACTTTACTTCCATTATCAGTCCATCCACAACTGGGCATTGTCTTTGCTGTGACTCAGTCTCTTCATTCTTTCTTAGTTATTTCTCCACTCTTCTCCAGTAGCATATTGGACACCTCCCAATCTGGGGAGTTTATCTTTCAGTGTCATATCTTTTTGCCTTTTCCTACTGTTCATGGGGTTCTCAAGGCAAGAATACTGAAGTGGTTTGACACTCCCTTCTCCAGTGGACCACATTTTGTCGTAACTCTTCACCATGAGCCGTCCAGTTTCTGTGGCCCTACAGGGCATGACTCATAGTTTCATTGAGCTAGACAAGCATATAGTCCAGGTGATCAACTTGATTAGTTTCATCTGATTGTTATGGAAGCTTCCTCATGGGAAAGACTGACTGTGGGGGAAACTGGGTCTTGTTCTGATGGGCAGGGCCATGCTCAGTAAATCTTTAATCCAATTTTCTATTGATGGGTGGGGTTGTGTTTCTTCCCTGTTGTTTGGCCTGAGGCCAAACTATGGTGGAGGTAGTGAAGATAATGGCGGCCTCCTTCAGAAGGTCCTTTGCACACACTGCAGCACTCAGTGCCCCCGACCCTGCAGTAGTCCACTGCTGACCCGTGCCTCTGCCAAAGGCCTCTGGACACTCACAGGCAAGTCTGGTCAGTGCTGTGGGGTCACTGATCCTTTCTCCTGGGTCCTGTTGCACACAAGGTTTTCTTCAAAATTTTCCAAGCCAGGCTTCAACAGTACGTGAACCTTGAGCTTCCAGGTGTTCAAGCTGGATTTAGAAAAGGCAGAGGAACCAGAGATTAAACTGCTAATGGCTATTGGATCATCTAAAAAGCGAAAGAGTTCCAGAAAAACATCTACTCTTTTATTGAATATGCCAAAGCTTTTGACTGTGTGGATCACAACAAACTGGAAAATTCTTAAAGAGATGGGAATACCAGGCCATCTGACCTGCCTCCTGAGAAATTTATATGCAGGTAAAAAAGCAACAGTTAGACCAGGACATTGAACCACAGACTGGTTCCAAATTGGGAAAGGAGCCACCAAGGCTGTATATTGTCACCCTGCTTATTTAACTTATATGCAGAGTACATTATTTGAAATGCCAGGTTGGATGAAGCATAGGCTGGAATCAAGATTTCTGGGAGTAATATCAATAACCTCAGATACTCAGATGACACAACACTTAAGGCAGAAATTGAAGAACTGAAGAGCCTCTTGATGAAAGTGAAAGAAGAGAATGAAAAAGTTGGCTTAAAACTCAATGTTTGAAAACTAAGATCATGGCATCCAGTCCCATAGCTTCATGGCAAATAGATGGGGAAACAATGGAAACAGTGAGATACTTTATTTTGGGGGCTCCAAAATCACTGCACATGGTGACTACAGCCATGAAATTAAAAAATGCTTGCTCCTTGGAAGAAGAGGAGCTCCTTGGAAGAAAAGCTATGACCAACAGCATTTTTAAAAGCAGGGACATTACTTTGCCAACAAAGATCTGTGTAGTCAAAGCTATGGTTTTTCCAGTAGTCATGTATGGATGTGAAAAGCATGCTGAGTGTCAAAGAATTGATGTTTTTGAACTGTGGTATTTGAGAAATCTCTTTAGAGTTCTTTGGACAGCAAGGAAATCCGACTAGTCAATCCTAAAGGAAATCAATACTGAATATTCATTGGAAGGACTGATGCTGAAGCTGAAACTCCAATATTTTGGCCACCTGATGCAAAGAACTGAGTCATTGGAAAAGATCCTAATGCTGTGAAAGATTGAAGGTAGGAGGAGAAGGGGATGACAGAGCATGAGATGGCTGGGTGCCATCATTGACTCAATGGACATGAATTTGAGCAAGCTCCAGAAGTTGGTGAAGAACAGGGAAACCTAGCATGCTGCAGTCCATGGTGTTACAAAGATTCAGACATGACTGAGCAACTGAACTGAACTGAACTAAACTGAACCATGCCTAGTGAAAAAAAAAAAAAAATCTAAAACTTGATTATCTGCTTACCAGAAGCTACACTTTGGGGACCACATTCACCTATTTTGATTATGATGTTTTCTAATTAGAATCCCAATGTTCATTATATTCTTTAGTATAGTATTCTTCATATAGTATCAAGTTCTTCTTTAAAATAGAATATAATAAAGACAAGGCAGGCACAACAAATGCCCTCTGGGTTTGTGATTTCAGGAAAGCAAGTGCCCTGGCTGGAGACCAAACAAAGAACAGCAATACGACCAGATAAAGAGGCTTTGTCAAAGCACATTAAGGGACACTATAGTCACTAAACTCTCATAAAGAAAACAAATAGAGCAGACATGCTACAGACTTGGACTTGCTTTCTACATCAGACTATCAAGTGTGTTTCAAGTTGAAAAGATTCCAGCTGGGCCATAAAAGCTTTCCTTCCATCAGGTGAGTCATCCATGCTGCTGACGTAGGGCCCAGCACTTTTACATGCACACACGCTCACACGAAGTTCAAGGGGATATGGAGGGAATGGAAAGCAAACAACAAAACTTGTTTATTGGATTCAAGTTGAACCATCTGTTGTTAATGATTAGATCTTCAGCTTCCAATTTTCATTTGAATGTTATTGCTCATTTCTAGCGGGGCTCTGAGCTGTTGCTTTCCCCTGTGTGTGGATTCTAAGTAAAATACAGCTTAGATTGAAAGCCTGTTGGAGGAAGAAATCATGCTTAATGATGTCTGGCAGATTCTCTTTTTGCCTGAAGGAAAACACAAAGGCCCAGGTCAAGAAAGAGGTCAATTCTTGGCTCAGTATGACATTCAGGTCATGAGTGCACTCAATTTGCACTGCTGAAAATGGATATTGTAATTTCTGACTTCCCAGGAGCTGAGGATAGATAAGGATTGACTACTGTTTTCTATTCACTTTAGAAGAGAGACTCAACTTTGATGCAAAGTTTGTGAAACTCAGTTCAAGTTTCCTCTATGGTAAGAAACAAGTTGTTGGGATAAATGTTTCTTTACTGGAGATTTTGTGTCTCTGTAATAATGAGTCTAAAATAACCATTTTTCATAGACTTTATTCACTGTTTGGAATTGGTTGTAGTGTTTTCAGTTATTATAGTTGTATTTATTTTGCTGCACTCTCTATATATGAGGACACGTTCACTTGTGATCCAAGATCTTAAAAATAAAAATAAGATCAAAGATCTTAAAAATAATGAATGAAAGATGAGTCTGTGTGGGTGTATGTATGATATTGTGTGCATATTTGACCTCAACACTTCCAAGTAGTTCATCTTTTTTGTTGTTCAGTCTCAGTTACGTTCTACTCTTTGTGACCCCATGTACTACAGTACGCCAAGCTTACTTTTTCTTCACTATCCCATGAAGTTTGCTCAAACCTGTGTCCATTGCGTCACTGTTAACATCCAATCATCTCATTCTCTGTCTCCCTCTTCTCCTCCTGCCTTCAATCTTTCCTAGCATTAGGGTCTTTTCCAGTGAGTCAGCTTTTCACATCAGGTGGCCAAAGTATTGGAGCTTTGGCATCAGTCCTTCCAATGAAAATTCAGGACTAATTTCCTTCAGGATTGACTGGTTTGTCCAAGGGACAAAACCTTGCTGTCCAAGGGACTCTCAAGAGTCTTCTCCAGCATCACAGTTCACATCAATTCTTCAGCACTCAGCCTTTTTTATGGTTCAAATCCATATGTTGATCCATCTGTGACTACTGGAGAAACCATAGCTTTGACTACATGGACTTTCGTTGGCAAAATGACGTCTCTGTTTTTTAATACACTGTCTAGGTTTGTTATAGCTTTGCTTCCAAGAAGCAAGTGTCTTAATTTCAAGGCTGCAGACACTATCCACAGTGATTTTGGAGGCCAGGAAAATAATGTCTGTCACTGTTTCCATTTTTTCCCCACCTATTTGCCATTAAGTGATGGCACTGAATGCCATGATCTTAGTTTTTTTGAATGTTGAGTTTTAAACCAGATTTTCCACTCTACTCTTTCATATACATATGTATGCATATATATATGCTCATATATATGTATATATATTTTATGTGAAAATAATGCTCTAAACTGTCGTAGTATATATGTGTCCCCTGTTTATATATTCCTGCACAGAGAAGTGGGTGTGTGTTTATATCTATAAAGATAGAATTATGTCCTTATATATTATGTTACTATGGCTTGCCTGCATGTGTGCTCAGTTGTGTCTGACTCTTTGTGACCCCATTGTCTGTAGCTCATCAGGCTCCTTTGTCCATGCAATTTTTCAAGCAAGAATACATGGAGTGGGTTGCCATTTCCCCCTCCAAGGGATCTTCCTGACCCAGGAATCGACTTGAGTCTCTTGCATCTCCTGCATTGGCAGATAAATTCTTTACCACTAGAACCATCTGGCAAGCCTTACAAGTAACTATGAGTGTGCTTTTGGAGCTCAGTCACTTCAGTCATGTCTGACTCTTTGTGACCCTATGGACTGTAGCCCACCAGGCTATAAGTTGCTATTCTATTAGTTATATGAGTTAAATTCAGAATGCCCAAGAGAACTACTACTTACTAGTCTGAATATTTTTAAAATTTTAACATATTTTCAAAATAGCTAGCCAACTGTAAAATTATCCTGAACAATCTTGTAACTAATTCCCTTAATCAATTCAGCCAAACTGGATATAGTAAAGAGCACAGAATATTCAATAAAGACTTTGGAGGTGAAATGTTACAGTAGATAACTTCTAGCTTTCAACATTAAATTCTAAGATTCCATCATTTTAGTTCTTCCGTAATTCAAGCATTTATTCTTCTGGGTTGGTGATATCTGTGAAGTTTGCAATGATAGACATACTAAAGTACTGGTACTTTGATTTTTATGTGTTTGCTAACTTATTGAGCACACAAAAACAAGTGAACCTAAAAAAAAAAACACAAAATGTCAGCTGAAAAAAATCGTGAAAATGTTATGAGATGGCTAGACTCCCAATCTAATGGCTGCTGCTGCTGCTAAGTCGCTTCAGTCATGTCCGACTCTGTGCAACCCCAGAGATGGCAGCCCACCAGGCTCCACCATCCCTGGGATTCTCCAGGCAAGAACGCTGTCCAATGCATGAAAGTGAAAAGTCAAAGTGAAGTGGCTCAGCTGTATCCACTCTTCGTGACCCCATGGACTGCAGCCTACCAGGCTCTTCTGTCCATGGGATTTGCCAGGCAAGTGTACTGGAGTGGGGTGCCATTGCCTTCTCCTAAAAACCCTTATATCAGCAGTTACATGCAATAAGTAATGCAGATATTTGGGCTAGTAATCAGCGTGAACTGGGGAAATGAAGGAACTCTTCTCCGAGGATGTGAGATGGAAACTAGGTCTTGGAGATCAAATGGAATGAGTGGTCCTAGGCATAAGACATGCATTCAGTGTCTTTTAGTTATGCTAATCCATTCCAGGGCAATTCTGAGAGATGGACTATGTCATCTGCTTATTGTTGAGCTGCCGACTCAGGTTGATATCCACACACTTCTCCAGTAAACCTTTGCTCCCACTTTCCTCAAATGCCATTGGATAAATTCTCCTGTCTCCTTAAACTTTTATTCTCTTTCTCCTTCTTACTCTGAGTTACACTGTGTCTGATCCATTCATGGTTTTTTGTTGCCATAGTTAAATCCAGACTGTATGTCAAAATAATCTTTCTCAGAGTAAGTCATGAAGAATAAGACATTTGTTTAATTGAACATATCTAAGTAATGCATTGTTATACAGTAAAATTCCCAACAGAATAAAATTATGAGAATGGCCTAAGAAATTCTAGAAAAAATTCACAAATACCACGGAGCTCGCCTATCACAAAGTAACCAATTATATTTTAAAAATGAAATAAATGGATACTTTGTACAAATGTTACTAAATATGAAAGTTAACAAAGGATTTTCTTGTGTATTCTGGCTTATGACAAAAGCATGTCCTGGGATGGTAAATTATTTAGTTTGTTTATTGAAAAATAAATTAAGATCAATTAAGAAAAAAGCAGAGTTCATCGTAACGGGTCCGAATGTGCCGTGGGGCACAAGGGCAGCTATGGGCTTGGGTCTGAGATTTCTTCACTACCCTCTGGCCTCCTCTTATATCTGCCCTGATTAGCCTTCCTCACCTCTCTCCCCCCAGTAGTCTGGATTGTTCTCAGTTCACCAAACAGAAGATGGCTGGCAAATGCTGTACTGTTTTATCTTCTTTGTTCAAAATAGAGCCACAAGAAAATGAGCCTCATAGGACAATTTCATATTCTCTCAGAAGAGAGTGATTGCATTAGCTGTATCCAGATGTTCATTCCTGGACCAATCAGCCACATCCTTGGGAATCATGTCAGATATATATATATATATAATCTCTAAAGCCACAAAGAGTCCTTCTGCTGTACCTTCATGGATTAGAGTTGCTGGATAAGTCCCAAGAGAAGAATGCCTAAGAAAACAAATATTCTGGTGTGCATTTAACTTACACAAGGCTAAAAAAAACAGACCCTTCCCTACTGCTATTTGACTATCTCTCCTGCATTCTAGCAAAATAAAATAATAATTGGGACCATCATGAAGCCAGAGTGTGAGAAGTGAATTAAAACCTCCAGGCTCTAAGGACTGAGGCTAACTCTAATGCCTGCCCATAGCTAGAAGCTGCAGCTAATTGTTTTCTAGAACAGTGATTCTGAACCTGAGTCATCTTACACCATCTGCAATGTAAATTCTCAAACCCTAATTTCAAGTTGGACCTTCTTGAATCTGCCTTCAATGCTCCTGCATTGACCCAAGTTAGATCCCTCAGTCAGGAAGACCCCCTAGAGAAGGGAATGGCGACCCACTCCAGTACTCTTGCCTGGAGAATTCCACAGACAGAGGAATCTGAAGGGCTACACACCATGGGGTTACAAAGAGTTGGACATGACTGACCAAATAACACACACACACATACACAACCTCAAGTTAGTGCGTGAGAACTTCTGGGGCTTAGCCTAGCAACCTGTGCTTTAACAAGGCCTCAGAAGACTTGAATGCATGTCAAACTTTGTTCACCATTCTTCTAGATTCTAGAACCAAGAGGCTGTTGTTTGGTCCTGAAATTCAAGTCAGAAGTGAGAAATAGATTTAAGGGCCTAGATCTGATAGATAGAGTGCCTGATGAACTATGGAATGAGGTTCGTGACATTGTACAGGAGACAGGGATCAAGACCATCCCCATAGCAAAGAAAGGCAAAAAAGCAAAATGGCTGTCTGGGGAGGCCTTACAAATAGCTGTGAAAAGAAGAGAAGCAAAAAGCAAAGGAGAAAAGGAAAGATATAAGCATCTGAATGCAGAGTTCCAAAGAATAGCAAGAAGAGATAAGAAAGCCTTCTTCAGCGATCAATGCTAAGAAATAGAGGAAAAGAACAGAATGGGAAAGACTAGAGATCTCTTCAAGAAAATCAGAGATGCCAAGGGAACATTTCATGCAAAGATGGGCTCAATAAAGGACAGAAATGGTATGGACCTAACAGAAGCAGAAGATATTAAGAAGAGGTGGCAAGAATACACGGAAGAACTGTACAAAAAAGATCTTCATGACCCAGATNAAGAAATAGAGGAAAAGAACAGAATGGGAAAGACTAGAGATCTCTTCAAGAAAATCAGAGATGCCAAGGGAACATTTCATGCAAAGATGGGCTCAATAAAGGACAGAAATGGTATGGACCTAACAGAAGCAGAAGATATTAAGAAGAGGTGGCAAGAATACACGGAAGAACTGTACAAAAAAGATCTTCACGACCTGGATAATCATGATGGCATGATCACTCATCTAGAGCCAGACATCCTGGAATGTGAAGTCAAGTGGGCCTTAGAAAGCATCACTATGAACTAAGTTAGTGGAGGTGATGGAATTCCAGTTGAGCTGTTTCAAATCCTGAAAGATGAGGCTGTAAAAGTGCTGCACTCAATATGCCGGCAAATGGAGAAAACTCAGCAGTGGCCACAGGACTGGAAAAGGTCAGTTTTTATTCCAGTCCCAAAGAAAGGCAATGCCAAAGAATGCTCAAACTACTGCACAATTGCACTCATCTCACATGCTAGTAAATTAGTGCTCAAAATTCTCCAAGCCAGACTTCAGCAATACATGAACCGTGAACTTCCAGATGTTCAAGCTGGTTTTAGAAATGGCAGAGGAATCAAAGATCAAACTGCCAACATCTGTTGGATCATGGAAACAGCAAGAGAGTTTCAGAAAAACATCTATTTCTGCTTTATTGACTATGCCAAAGCCTTTGACTGTGTGGATCACAATAAAGTGTGGACAATTCTGAAAAAGATGGGAATACCAGACCACCTAACCTGCCTCTTGAGAAACCTGTATGCAGGTCAGGAAGCAACAGTTAGAACTGGACATGGAACAACAGACTGGTTCCAAATAGGCAAAGGAGTATGTCAAGGCTGTGTATTGTAACCCTGCTTATTTAACTTCTATGCAGAGTACATCATGAGAAATGCTGGACTGGAAGAAGCACAAGCTGGAATCAAGATTGCTGGGAGAAATATCAATAACCTCAGATATGCAGATGACACCACCCTTATGGCAGAAAGTGAAGAGGAACTAAAGAGCCTCTTGATGAAAGTGAAAGAGGAGAGTGAAAAAGCTGGCTTAAAGCTCAACATTCAGAAAACGAAGATCATGGCATCTGGCCCCATCACTTCATGGGAAATAGATGGGGAAACAGTAGAAACTGTTTTCTAATGTCAGACTTTATTTTTCTGGGATCCAAAATCACTGCAGATGGTGACTGCAGCCGCGAAATTAAAAGATGCTTACTCCTTGGAAGAAAAGTTATGACCAACCTAGATAGTCTATTCAAAAGCAGAGATATTACTTTGCCGACTAAGGTCCGTCTAGTCAAGGCTATGGTTTTTCCTGTCGTCATGTATGGATGTGAGAGTTGGACTGTAAAGAAGGCAGAGTGCCAAAGAATTAATGCGTTTGAACTGTGGTGTTGGAGAAGACTCTTGAGAGTCCCTTGGACTGCAAGGAGATCCAACCAATCCATTCTGAAGGAGATCAGCCCTGGGATTTCTTTGGAAGGAATGATGCTGAAGCTGAAGCTCCAGTACTTTGGCCACCTCATGCGAAGAGTTGACTCATTGGAAAAGACTCTGATGCTTGGAGGGATTGGGGGCAGGAATAGAAGGGGATGACCGAAGATGAGATGGCTGGATGGCATCACTGACTCCATGGGCGTGGGTCTGGGTGAACTCCGAGAATTGGTGATGGACAGGGAGGCCTGGCATGCTGCGATTCATGGGGTCGCAAAGAGTTGGACACAACTGAGTGACTGAACTGAACTGAAAGAAATTTGAGCATTATCAAGAAAAGAATAGGATTAAGTGGATGCCCTGAACTTGATGAATGAGTGTAACTTGAATTTGCAAATATTACTCTTTACTGATGTAAGGTAATTCTTCAAATACTGAATTTTGTCATTTCTCTCTGAAAAATTTGGCTCTACTGCACACTGGCAGCTCAAGGTGGTTAAAACTATAGAGGTGAAATGTTGAACCCTAGCTTCAAATAGCTCTTTAACTTGCTGCTGAGACAAATGCTGCAGAAAGAGGATAACAAACATACATGGTAAGAGTTAAATTATAGAATAATGCCATCAATAATAGAAATGTGTATATAGGACTGTTGGGGACAGTTCAGAGAAGCTTCCCAGAAGTGCTGACATCTGTGAAGCACAAGCAGTGAGTAGAGGTCAAACTGACTTCAGGAATTGGGCTTCATTCCAGAAAGCAGGAACAGGGTGAGCAGAGGAATACAATTTTTAAATGGTTATTTGAGAGCTACAGTAATGTTTCTAGAGAGGTAGTTGATGACATTCATGGGCTCAAATGACAAAGGCCTTGACCATCTTTCTTGAAAATTACACTAAACACACTTTTTACTTTTCAACAGGATGCCCTGCTGTTCACACTCCTATCCTGGTTATACTTCCTAAAGTTCAACACTATCCTTATCAGAGATTAGTTGTGCAATTATAGGTGGATGGACTATTCTTGGCCCTGAGGGTCTTTGGGGTCTGAAAATGCAATGTAGTTGCAGAGTGAAATGAATTCTTCTACTTAGCATTAGCTCAGTAACTTTGTTCCCTTGGGTGAATTTTGATTTAAGGGGCACTAAGCAAGTGCTGAACTTTCTCTTCTGTAATTCTGGAAATGCTTTCTCTGGAGATCCCCTATAGGCAGTGGGGGCCGTAGTCTGGATAGAGCCTGAAAGTGGAGGTGAACTCAAGGCAACCTTAACTTTGTCTTTATAGAGAGATGAGTGAAGAACCGATAAGGAACAGGCGTAAAAATCTGGACCATCACCAAGGGCTAAAAGAATGTGTGTGTGTGTGTGTGTGTGTGTGTGTGTGTGTGTGTGTTTTCAAGTAGCTAGGTTTCCAGTTTTACGTTTGGCATAATGCTAAATCTTGAGGAAAAGTAACAGAATATCTCACAAATTAGATTCCTTCAAACTACCAAAGTGGACAAAGAAGGAATGACATGGAAAAGATACAGAGTATCAATAAGAACTGAGGGGAAAAGTTAGGGAAGGAAAGAAAGAACTTTGCTCTTTTATATACACACACCCCCCTCATAGTACTTGAAAATATATAGTTAAAAATAAATGCAAATGAACCTAAAGAGCAAAATGAATTTACTACATAAAAATTAATTGATTTGATTTGCATTTTTTATTAAAATCATTAATAGCAATTGCACCAATTGATTTATTGTTTTGCACACACAATCATTTGATCACCCATATAAATGAATTTCAATTGTGAATTTCACAATCCTTCCCTTCTTAAGATGCTACAAGCACCCTTGGTATCAGTGTATATGAGCTCACAGCTATTTCTTCACTCTTTACCACTTTCAGCTAAAGATTGAAAGAAAGAAGGGGAAAGTGACACCTGTAAGAAGCCCTGGAAGAATAGAAAACATCCTGCCCTTTCTCTGACCTTGGAGAGAAAAATCTGGACTTATAGAAAATGCAGGGTTACTTTCACCCTTCTCTCCTTGTGCCCTCATATCCACCCCAGAAGGGCAATTCGGTTTACTTTATTTCTGAGATTTAACAACAGGCTAGTGAGATTCAAAATGTTTATGCTCCAAGCGAGAGAACCTTTTTCATTGTTTGCCAATCTGTGTCAGATTTAATCTAGATCTGTAAACACAAGTACATTTTCGATTCTGATGCAATTTCCTTAAATTTGCCCTACAGAAGAGGCTTTTTTGCTGTTGTTGTTTTCTCTCTTTCCTTTTTTTATTTTTAAAAAATTTTTTTTTGTAACCTAAGAGTAAAAAAAAAAAATCCCTGAACCAATTGGTCAATCGATTAACAAATTAACTGCTAAATAATGGATTGGGCCCTGTCGACATGGTGACAGGGTGCCCAGAATAAAATATGTCTCTACAATACTTCTTTGAACACATGCCTAACAAAGCAACACTTGCTTTTCCTAACTACTTTACACAAATGCCTAGAAACCAAATAGAAAAAACATGGGCTGATAATATTTTATCATTCATACAAGCTGAACAGAAATGGGCTTTACATTGAGAAATGAACAAAACTCATTTTCCTTCAAATTAAATTTTAATGTAGCAGAACTTTACATGATCCTTTGAACATAAATAAATGTAGGAAGACAACAAAATATTTTCCACTGCTAATTATACCATTTATACTGAACATGGTGTAAAAGTATACAAGAAATAATGTTACAAAGTAGACAAAAAATTAGAGTGAAAGGAATTGGAGAAGGGAGGGGAGAATGACAGATCCATATAATGAAGTTTGTGTTATGTAAGAATTATCCTCTACAATGTTTCAAGTCGTGGTTATTTACTTAAAGGCTTTTAGTCTGGAATAATGATGATATGAATAATCATCAGAAACCAATGCTGTAGCTTAGAAACCTAGTCAGAAAGGATGTAACACAGCAAAAAGAAGCTGTCTATTAAAAGGAGGACATTTAGGACTGCTCTTTACTGATAATATTCATACAAGTTCTGCAAAGAACATCACAGAGGAGAACAGTGCTTTCTCCTCAATCCACATTCTCCATTCATTTGGGGTTGTTTGGGCTGGTGGCTTTGAGGGATGCTTGTGGATTAAGATTGGAAGAAAATTTCAAATTGTCCATATGTACTATTTTCTTGGGCTGGATTTTCAAGCATTGTTCACACCATACAAAAATCAGTTGACTGTTGGAGAATGAGGTTGTGGAGCAGTTGATTGGCTTGTATAGCCAGAAATAACCTTTAAAAATTCCCTTCTTTATTAAGTTTGACCCATTTTTATTCAATAAGGGTTACTGAATACTCTCTGCACAGCTTGGTGCTATGTGTGTGTGTGTGTGAAGGAGTTTGGACATGGTCCAAGAGAATAAGGCTTACATCATCCGTAGAACCACAAGGAATATATTGAGAGATAAGATAAATAGATATAAAATAATGAGAAAAGATACCAGCCAGAATAAGATAGGCATTTGATTTTGGTATTGAGTCTATTTTGGTGTTGGTATAGGGTAAAAAGTGAACAAATTTTGGAGTGAACTGATTTAGGATTAATTATTAGTTTTCAAAAATTGTGCTTCCACTGAGAAGGCTAGGTTGCCTTAACAAAATTTTTAGTGCACTCAAAAGTAGTGAGGTAATTATAAGAAATTGCAGAATTACCAGGGAGAATCTAGAGGAGGGCTGAACTTGGCATTTAGAGTCCCTCTTTCATTAAAGGCATTTATCAGGTCCCTAAGCAGAGATATTACTTTGCTGACTAAGGTCCATCTAGTCAAGGCTGTGGTTTTTCCAGTGGTCATGTATGGATGTGAGAGTTGGACTGTGAAGAAGGCTGAGCACCGAAGAATTAATGCGTTTGAACTGTGGTGTTGGAGAAGACTCTTGAGAGTCCCTTGGACTGCAAGGAGATCCAACCAATCCATTCTGAAGGAGATCAGTCATGGGATTTCTTTGGAAGGAATGATGCTCTCTTTCATTAAAGGCATTTATCAGGTCCCTAAGCAGAGATATTACTTTGCTGACTAAGGTCCATCTAGTCAAGGCTGTGGTTTTTCCAGTGGTCATGTATGGATGTGAGAGTTGGACTGTGAAGAAGGCTGAGCACCGAAGAATTAATGCGTTTGAACTGTGGTGTTGGAGAAGACTCTTGAGAGTCCCTTGGACTGCAAGGAGATCCAACCAATCCATTCTGAAGGAGATCAGTCATGGGATTTCTTTGGAAGGAATGATGCTGAAGCTGAAACTCCAGTACTTTGGCCACCTCATGCGAAGAGTTGACTCATTGGAAAAGATTCTCATGCTGGAAGGGATTGGAGGCAGGAGAAGACGGGGATGACAGAGGATGAGATGGCTGGATGGCATCACTAACTCGATGGGCTTGAGTCTGAGTGAACTCCGGGAGTTGGTAATGGACAGAGAGACCTGGCGTGCTGTGATTCATGGGGTCGCAAAGAGTTGGACACGACTGAACAACTGAACTGAACTGAAGGAGCGACTTCACTTTCACACATTGGAGAAGGAAATGGCAACCCACTCCGGTGTTCTTGCCTGGAGAATCCCAGGGATGGGGGAGCCTGGTGGGCTGCCCTCTATGGGTCGCACAGAGTCAGACACGACTGTAGCGACTTAGCAGCAATAGCAGCAGCAAGAAACGACCAAAAATTTGGGAGGTAGAGCTAAACTTTTGACAGCCTCTCAAGACAGCACAAAGCTGTGTGTGTGTGTGTGTGTGTAAGTGAGTGTGTGTGTATGTGTGTGTTAGAGACAAAACTAACAGAACAATCAATAAATACCTTGAGAATCTGATCAAGACAAATAGAGGACACCAATAATCAATATCAGGAATAAGGTACAGAACAACAATACAGACTCCAGAAACATTAGAATAATCATATGAAGATATTCCAAATACATTATTTTCAATACATTTTAGAATTTAGATAAAATAAAAACTAAAAAAAATAGAAAAATACAACTCATCCAAATGGACACATGCAATATTTTAAGAAAATTCAAAACCCAGATGGTTTCATGACTTAATTCTACCTAACCCTTAATGAAGAAATGTCTGAATTCTTAATGGGAGTCAAAAATGATACCCTAGAAGAAAAAAATGGATAAATTTTATTAGAAAGAAGTATTCAAATATTTAAAAAGGCAATTCACTGCATGGAAGATGACACTTGAAGGAGATCTTGATTATAGAACATATTTAGAAAGATGGTAACGATAACCCTGTATGTGAGACAGCAAAAAAGACACAGATAGATAGAACAGTCTTTAGGACTCTTAGGGAGAGGGAGAGCGTGGCATGATTTGGGAGAATGGCATTGAAACATGTATAATATTATATATGAAATGAATTGCCAGTCCAGGTTCGATGTATGATACTGGATGCTTGGGGCTGTTGCACTGAGACGACCCAGAGGGATGATACAGGGAGGGAGGAAGGAGGGAGTTTCAAGATGGGAAACACATGTATACCTGTGGTGGATTCATTTGATGTATGGCAAAACCAGTACAATATTATAAAGTAATTAACCTCCAATTAAAATAAATAAATTTATATATTAAAAAAATTTTTTTAAATAAAAATCCAGAGTATATTCTACAAACAATAGGAACAATACTAACCTTCTAAAAGAAAGTTTAGCTAAGGATTTAAATTGGTATTTCAGATAAGAGAATGTAGAAGGTAGGAAAAAATATTCAACCTTATTACTATCAGGAAAATGAGAGTTAAAATAAAAATTACTGCTATGATTGTATGTCAGTACCTAAAACTGAAAATAATATCAATATAAGATATTAGGAAGAATTTGTTGCACAAGGAAATCTCCTGCAGTGCTAGTGGGAGCAAAAATTAGTGAAAATCTTTTATCAAACTCTTTGGCATCATCCAGCAAAATTGTAAATACACATTCGTTTTATCTTGGCAACTCTACTGCTAAGCATACATCCAGCAGAAATCACTGCAATTTGCATCAAAACACAAGTACCAAAAATGTTTGGAGCAGCATTTTCACAGTAGTTGAAAACAGGAAAACATCCAAACATCCTTTAATGGTAGAATGAAATAATACCTTGTGACTGAAGTCACACAATGCAGTAACAGGAAGCACAGAAAATAAATTAACTACAATACAACTATGTCTAACAAAATGGATGAACCCCCTCAATATTAAGGAAAGATACCAAATGGAAAATAGTTCATGTTGCAAGATATGATCTGTGTAAATGTCAAAGCATATAGATCTTAACTGCAGTCTTTACTAATCTATGCTTCTGTGATAAAATGATGAAGAAAATAATTTTGCTCAACTACTGACAATCCTGGATGAAGCAAAGTGCACCAACTGAAAGGGATGTGGCACTTTTAGGGGATGAGTACTGTTCATTTTCTTCATTTGATCTTGGTAGTGGTTACATAGGTGTTTATATTGTGATACATCTATCAAACTGTGATAAAACTATCCATGTTTTGCAAACTATCCAGTTTCTGTGTGCATTATAATTCACACATGCACAAACATTTAAATCATATATATATATATTATATATATATATATATTAATATCTATATGGTGGAAGGCTCCATAAGCCTTGGATTCTTCACATATAATAAAGTGATCAGAAGTTTACTACTCAATGCTTCTAGGACATGTGAGTGAGATAATTACTCAACACAGACTAAACACTCAACTGTTTAAAAAAGTAGGTCTTTCATAAAGGTGAGAATTCTTCACATTTATTAAAATCAAAAGGGAAAATAGATGAGTTAAATTACGTGCCTAAACATTGATAAGATCTAGATTTTGATTGTTATGCTTTCAGTTCACTTCAGTTCAGTCACTCAGTCGTGTCCGACTCTTTGTGACCCCATGAATCGCAGCACGTCAGGCCTCCCTGTCCATCACCAACTCTCGGAGTTCACTCAGACTCACGTCCATTTAGTTCGTGATGCCATCCAGCCATCTTGTCTTCGGTCGTCCCCTTCTCCTTCTGCCCTCAACCCCTCCCCAGCATCAGAGTTTTTTCCAATGAGTCAACTCTTCGCATGAGGTGGCCAAAGTACTGGAGTTTCAGCTTCAGCATCATTCCTTCCAAAGAAATCCCATGGCTGATCTCCTTCAGAATGGATTGGTTGGATCTCCTTGCAGTCCAAGGGACTCTCAAGAGTCTTCTCCAACACCATAGTTCAAAAGCAGCAATTCTTCGGTGCTCAGCCTTCTTCACAGTCCAACTCTCACATCCATACATGACCACTGGAAAAACCACAGCCTTGGCTAGATGGACCTAGTCGGCAAAGTAATGTCTCTGCTTTTGAATATGCTATCTAGGTTGGTCATAACTTTTCTTCCAAGGAGTAAGCATCTTTTAATTTCGTGGCTGCAGTCACCATCTACAGTGATTTTGGAGCCCCCGAAAATAAAGTCTGACACTGTTTCCACTGTTTCCCCATCTACTGCCCATGAAATGATGGGACCGGATGCCATGATCTTCATTTTCTGAATGTTGAGCTTTCAACCAACTTTTTCACTCTCCTCTTTCACTTTCATCAATAGGTTTTTTAGCTCCTCTTCACTTTCTGCCATAAGTGTGGTATCATCTGCATATCTGAGGTTATTGATATTTCTCCCAGCAATCTTGATTCCAGCTGTGTTTCTTCCAGTAAAATCTGGTTAATTCAGTCAAGCACATGTTTGGATGAATGTCTATCAAGAGTGTATGAGTGAGGATACCTGTGTTGAGTAAAAATATATACAAATGATTATCAAAGTATTTCACAAGGAAAAAATGCTTGCATGAAACATGAATGGTTATTTGCATCTCACTTCTAATAAAGCAGCCTAAAAAGGACAAAGCTTTGGTCCAATATCTTTACTGTTTAGCCACTGGGTCATCAAAAAGAGGCAAAAATTTGGAGTTATCCAATTATCCTTATGTTTATTCTTTATCTCACATCCCACATCCAATCTATCAAAAAACCCTTTGGCATTATCTGTAAAATACATCAAGGATTCAATGGATTTTCTTTCTCAAATATCTGTATCACATAATATCCTTCACTTACTTAGGCCTTTACTCAAATTTCTCCTTATTCAAGATGGCTTCCCTGAGAACCCAGTTGAAAGTACTTGAGTCACCTTTGTCTCACTCCTCTCTCCCTTGAACTATCACCTTCTAATTGTCAGATACTTTCTGCAGTTATTTGCTCAGCTATTTACTTTCTGTCTCTAAGAAAACAAGGATTTTTCTCTTTTGTCCTCTGGATGATGGTGTCAATGCCTAAAGTAATAGAATGTGGCACATGTCTCCCAAAATGTATTGAATGGATGAATATGGAGTGGATTCAAGTTCTGCACAAGATCTCTATTAACAATTTATTTGACAACCCATCCATTCCAACTCCTCTACATTGTTACATCAGATGGATTATTCCAGATTTATCTAATTCAGCTCAAGTCACTCCATGTCTATGCTTTGCTGCTGCTGCTGCTGCTGCTAAGTCACTTCAGTCATGTCCGACTCTGTGCGACCCCATAGAAGGCAGCCACCTGGCCTCTCTGTCTATGCTTTACACTCATACAGACACAGAGAAACACAGGAAAAATCTGCCTTTACTTAACCATGATGCATATTTCTACTCAAAAGCAATAAATAATTAGGTAAGGTCTCAAATGTTAATAGCTGTTCAAGCAGATATTGCTGTCTCAAGGAGTGACCACTTAATGAATCACCACTACCAAAGAGGTCAATGAGGCCAGTCCCAGATGTGTCATGCTATTTCAAACTCATCCACAAATGAGCACATTAATATTAACAGGCAGATTGCAAATTTTTACATTTATGTAAAACTGATTTGGGGAAACTACACGGCTGGGAGGTGTTATGAACATTTCTACAGTCTGGTCTCCTGCAAATCAAGCCATTTTGGGGTCATTACTTACATGATATTAGAGAATCTGATTTTTAACTTTTCTCTGCAAAAAAAAAAATTTTTTTTTTAAGTAAAGCAATATTGATGTTGAGCTTCAGGAGGTTTTGTTGATAAGCAGCTACCAGGACTAATTCAAAATCATTTCACCAAATGGAAGACATGTTGCTAGGAAACAATTGTGTCATCACAGCAACTTGTGTGTTTCTTAAACTCTGCCTTATCTAGATTAGAAGATAATGTGTTTCTTGATTGGAGTGTTTCTACGGAGACAACTTAGCATGTGACAACTTCACAACTTAGAACATGAAGTGTGCTCTGACGCTATATTCTGACTGCCATCCACGAACCTCCACAAACTTTGGACCAAAATGATGTACTATTTTCCTTTCCCAGATAGACGTGTTTCCAAATGCATTGTTGCACCAGGATCAGCAGAGTTCTTCTTCAAATGACTCTATTTCTTTTTGACTTCTTGCCTTCTAGCTTTTCTGTCTTCCTTTTCTCTTTTTCGTTCTCCTCTTTTTAATGCATCTTGTTTTGTCTCCCCTTCATTCATTGCCTTAACACTTTTCACTTAATTATTTTTCCTCCTGTGATTTCCACTAAGGCAATAAAGAAGTATACAGTAAAATGTACATTTGAAATAGGAATATACTATATTACTACTAATAAAACTAGCCCATAGGAAAGAGAAAAGACAAGATATGAAGCCAAACTTAACTACCTTGTTGCCATGACCTAAATCAGATTGGCCCTTGAGATTTTTAGAACAAAGGTAAATATGAAAAAATAATTTTAAAATCACTCATCTTAAGATCAGTGAAACTCATTTATATGTGTGTGTGTGTGTGTGTGTGTGTGTGTGTGTGTGTATATATATATATATACACATTCAGGTCTATGTTGCTTGAGTTTATAATGTTTAGCTATGTATGGTAGATAGTGTAATACAAAAGCTATACATAATATATATATATAGTTTCATGCAAAGATAAGCACAATAAAGGACAGAAACAGTATGCAACTAACAGAAGCAGAAGATACTAAAAAGAAGTGGCAAGAATACACAAAAGAACAATACAAAAAAGATCTTAATGACTAGGATAACCATCATGGTGTGGTTACTCACCTAGAGCCAGACATCATGCAGCGTGAAGTCAAGCAGGCCTTAGGAAACATCACTATCAGCTAAGCTATTTCAAATCCTAAAGCTGATGCTTTAAAGTGCTCCACTCAATATGCCAGCAAATTCAGAAAACTCAGCAGTGGCCAAAGGCTTGGAAAAGGTCAGTTTTCATTTGAATATCAAAGAAGGGCAATGCAATGCCAAAGAATGTTCAAACTATCATCCAATTGCACTCATTCCAAATAACAGCAAAGTAATGCTCAAAATCCACCAAGCTAGGCTTCAACACCTTGTGAACCGAGAACTTACAGATATAAAGCTGGATTTAGAAAAGGCAGAGGAACCAGAGATCAAATTTCCAACATCCATTGGATCATAGAGAAAGCAAGAAAATTCCAGGGAAAAAAAAATTTACTTCTGCTTCATTGACTATGCTAAAGCCTTTGACTGTGTGGTGGTGGTGGTTTAGTCGCTAAGTTATGTCCAACTCTTGTGACACCATGGACTGTAGCCTTCCAGGTTCCTCTGTCCATGGGATTCTCCAGGCAAGAATATTGGAGTGGGTTGCCATTTTCTTCTCCAGGGAACTTCCCGACCTAGGAATCAGACCCGGGTCTCCTGCTTTGCAGGTGGATTCTTTACCAACTGAGATACAAGGAAGCCACCTTTTGACAATGTGAATCACAACAAACTGAAAAATTATTCAAGAGATGGAAATATCAGATCACCTCACCTGTCTCATGAAAAACCCGTATGCAGGTCAAGAAGCAACAGTTAGAACCAAACGTGGAACAAAAGACTGGTTTCAAATTGGGAAAGGAGTAAGTCAAGGCTGTACATTGTCACCCTGCTTATTTAACTTATGTGTGGAGCACATCATGTGAAATTCCAGCCTAGATGAAGCACGAACTGGAATCAAGATTGCCCAGAGAAATATCAACAACCTCAGATAGGCAGATGACAAGAGCCTCTTGATGAAGGTGAAAGAGGAGAGTGCAAAAGCTGGCTTAAAACTCAGCATTCAAAAGACTAAACTGGGTCATCTGGCCCCATCACTTCATGGCAAATAGATGGGCAAACAAAGGAAACAGTGACAGACTTTACTTTCTGGACTCCAAAATCACTGCTGGCAGTGACTATAGCCATGAAATTAAAAGATGTTTGCTCCTTGGAAGAAAAGCTATGACAAACCTAAACAGTATATTAAAAAGCAGAGGCATTACTTTGCTGGCAAAGGTCCATATAGTTAAAGCTATGGTTTTTCCAGTAGTCCTGTATGTATGTGAGAGTTGGACCGTAAATGAGGGTTAGCACCAAAGAATTGGTGCTTTTGAACAGTGGTGGTGAGAAGAATGTTGAGAATCCCTTGTACAGCAAGGAGATCAAACCAGTCAATCCTAAGGAAAATCAACCCTGAATATTCATTGGAAGGACAGATGTTGAAGCTTCCAACTCTTTGACCACCTGTTTCAAAGACCTGGCTCGTTGGAAAAGAAAGACCCTGTTGCTGGGAAAGATAGAAGGCAAGAGGAGAAGGAGATGACAGAGGAGGAGATGGTTGGATGGTATCACTGTCTCAATGGATATGTGTTTGAGAAATCTCTGGGAGAGGGTGAAGGACAGGGAAGCCTGGTGTGCTGCAGTCCATGGGGTTGCAAAGATGACTGAACAACTGAATAAAACAAAATAGATAATGTATTGTAACATAGCCTCAAATGATATAGAATTTTCACTGTGGCTTTATGGAACAAAGAGATAGACAACATCAAAGGCATGCTTTTTTTTTGTTTTGTTTTTCAGTTTGAATCATGTTAGTCATCTTTTCTTTATGGGACCATAAAGGACCCAGAATTGCTGAAACCATCCTGGACAGGGGGGTGGATAAAGGAACTACAACATCAAAAAAAGCAGGAGGTATAACTCTACCAGAATTTAGACAATACTACAAACTACAGCAATGAAAACAGTAGAGTGTTGGTACAAAAATAGGCATAAGGATCAATGGAACAGAATAAAGAGACCAGAAATAAACCCATACCTATGGTCAATTAATCTTTGACAAGGAAGGCAGTAATATAAAATGGGGAAAAGATAGCCTCTTCTTCAAGTGGTGCTGCGAAAGTTGGACAGCTGCATGTAAATCAATGAAGTTAGAACAGAATGTCACACCATATGCAAAAATAAATTCAGAATGGCTTAAGATATTAAGCATAAATCATGACATCATAACACTCCTAGAAGAGAGCAAAGGCAAAATATTCTCTGATTTAAATTGTACCAATGTTTTGGGGTCTGTCTCCCTAGGCAATAGAAATAAAAAAAAATAAACAAATACGACCTAATCAAACTTACAAGCATTTGAATAGTGAAGGAAACCATAAACAAATTAAAAGACAACAGATGGAAAGGGAGAAAATATCTGCATATGCAATAGACAAGAACTCAATCTCCAAAATATACAAATAGCTCGTACAACTCAACAACAACAACAACAACAAAAACAACCCAATCAAAAAATGGGCAGCAGACCTTAATAGACATTTGTCTCCAAAGAAGACCTAAGGATGACCAGTAGAAACATGGAAAAATGCTCAACATGACTATTTAAGAGAAATCCAAATCAAAACTACAGTGAAGTACCACCTTGTATCAGTCAGAATGACTATCAGTAAAAAGTTGACATATAACAAATGCTGGAGAGTTGGGAAGAAAAGGGAACTCTCCTCCATTGTTGGTGGATATATAAGTTGGTACAGTCTCTATCGAAAGCAGTATGGAAGTTCCTCAGAAACTAAAAAAAATAGAATTATCATATGATCCAGCAATCCCATTCCTGGACATATACTCAAACAAAACTATAATTCAAAAACATATATGTGTCCCTATGTTCAAAACAGCACTGTTCACAGTAACCAAAACAAGGAAACGACACAAATGTCCATCAACAAATGAATGGATAAAGAAGATGTGGTACATATATATATATATATATATATATATATATATATATGGAATACTACTCAGTCATTAAAAAGGAACAAAATGATGTCATCTGCAGCAACATGGATGTGACTATAGATTATCATACTAAGAGAAGCAAGTCAGAAAGAGAAAGACAATTATCATATGATATCACTTATAGTGTGGAAACAAAAATATAGCACAAATGAACCTATCTAGAGGGAAAAAATAGAATGGGAAAGACTAGAGATTTCTTCAAGAAAATTAGAGATACCAAGGGAACATTTCATGCAAAGATGGGCACAAAAAAGGACAGAAATGTATGGACCTAATAGAAGCAAAATATAAGAAGAGGTGACAGGAATACACAAAAGAACTGTACAAAAATATTTTCACAACCCAGATAATCATGATGGTGTGATCACTCACATTTACCTAGAGCCAGACATCCTGGAATGTGAAGTCAAGTGGGTCTTAGAAAGCATCACTACAAATAAAGCTAGTGGAGGTGATGGAATTCCAGTTGAGCTATTTCAAATCCTAAAAGATGGTGCTCTGAGAGTGCTGCACTCAATATGTCAGCAAATTTGGAAAACTCAGCAGTGGCCAAAGGACTGGAAAAGGTCAGTTTTCATTCCAATCCCAAAGAAAGGCAATGCCAAAGAATGCTCAAACTACTGTACAATTGCACTCATCTCACATGCTAGTAAAGTAATGCTCAAAATCCTCCAAGCCAGGCTTCAGCAAATGTGAACCATGAACTCCAGATGTTCAAGCTGGTTTTAGAAAAGGAAGAGGAACCAGAGATCAAATTGCCAACATCCACTGGATCATGGAAAAAGCAACAGAGTTCCAGAAAAACATCTATTTCTGCTTTCTTGACTATGCCAAAGCCTTTGACTGTGTGGATCACAATAAACTGTGGAAAATTCTGAAAGTGATGGGAATACCAGACCACCTAACCTGCCTCTTTAGAAACCTGTATGCAGGTCTCAGGAAGCAACAGTTAGAACTGGGCATGGAACAACAGACTGGTTCAAAACAGGAAAAGGAGAATGTCAAGGTTGTGTATTGTCACCCTGATTATTTAACCTATATGCAGAATACATCATGAGAAATGCTGGGCTGGAGGAAGCAAAGGCTGGAATGAAGATTACCAGGAGAAATTTCCATAATCTCAGATATGCAGATGATACCACCTTTATAGCAGAAAGTGAAGAAGAACTAAAGACCTTCCTGATGAAAGTGAAAAAGGAGAGTGAAAAAGTTGATATGAAGCTCAACATTCAGAAAACTAAGATCATGGCTTCTGGTCCCATTACTTCTTGGCAAATAGATGGGGAAACAGTGGAAACAGTGACTGACTTTATTTTGGGGGCTCCAAGATCACTGCAGATGGTGTTTGCAGCCAAGAAATTAAAAGATGCTTAGTCCTTGGAAGGAAGGTTATGACCAACCTAGACAGCATATTAAAAAGTAGAGACATTACTTTTTCCACAAAGGTCCATCTAGTCAAGGCTGTGGTTTTTCCAGTAGTCACATATGGATGTGAGAGTTGGACTATAAAGAAAGCTGAGCACCAAAGAATTGATGCTTTTGAAAAGTGGAGAAGACTCTTGAGAGTCCCTTGGACTGCAAGGAGATCTAACCAGTCCATTCTGAAGATCAGTCCTGGGTGTTCATTGGAAGGACTGATGTTGAAGCTGAAACTCCAATTCTTTGGCCACCTGATGTGAAGAGCCAACTCATTTGAAAAGACCTTGATGCTGGGAAAGATTGAAGGCAGAGGAGAAGGGGACAACAGAGGATGAGATGGTTGGATGGCATCACCTACTCAATGGACATGGGTTTGGGTAGACTCTGGCAGTTGGTAATGGACAGGTAGGCCTGGTGTGCTGCAGTTCATGGAGTTGCAATGAGTTGGAAATGAGTGAGTGACTGAACTGAACTGAATTGAACAAACAGAAACAGATTCATAGACATAGAGAACAGATTTGTGATTTGTAAGGGAGAGTGGGGAGGGAAAGGAATGGGCTTGGATTTTGGGGCTGGTAGATGCAAACCATTACACTTAGAATGGATAAACAAGGTCCTATTGTATATCACAGGGAACTGTATTCAATGTCTTATGATAAACCATAATGGAAAAGAACATAAAAAAAGAATGTGTATATGTGTAAAAGAGAAATACAATAGATTTTTCATGAAAAAAGTCTTTTGTTTAGGGTTTGAATTATCATTTGGGGAGCTCAAAGAATTGCATGAGGAGATCTTTACATACAAATTTCAGGCTCCAATCTAGATCTTATTGAATCACAATCTTTAGAAAGGATCATTGGTGTCCCTAGTGACTGCCTGCAATGTAAGAGACCCAGATTTGATCCCTAGGTCAGGAAGATCCCCTGAAGAAGGGAACAGCAACCCACTCCAGTATTCTTGCCTGAAGAATCCCATGGAATGAAGAGCCTGGCTGGCTACAGTCTGTGGAGTAACAGAGTCAGACACGACTGAGCAACTAACACACATGCACACGTGCACACACACACACACACATGCATACTTTCATAAGTAATTTCAAGTATATTTCTGGAAGTTTTTGAAATCGTCACTTCAATAAAGTTAAAATGCATTAGTCGCTACTCATGTCCAACTCTGCGACCCCACAGACTGTAGTCTGCCAGTCTCCTCTGTTCACGAGATTATCCAGGCAAGAATACTGGAGTGGGTTGATATTCTTTTCTTAAGGGGATCTTCCTGACTTAAGGGTCAAACTTGGGTCTCTGGCATTGCAGGCAAATTCTTTGCAACTGAGCCACCAGGATATGTTTTTGCCCAACTGCCTTGCCTTAGAGTTGTGATGTTCTATTTGTCTGTTTGTTTATCAAAGGCCTTGGTCTTCAACAATTTTGCTGGCATCCCTTTCAATAAAACAACTTGGTGTCCATGAGCCCATTACGTGTATGACACAGCCTCAGTGCCATTCCGTTAATACAGCAAAGGTGGTATGAATGGAAAGGAAGGCACACATGTTCCCTGACCCAATCTCTCTCATGAACTGAGTTTGCTCTGAGAGGCCCCTTGCATGTGTGGGTGCTAATTCACTTCAGTCATGTCCTACTCTGTGCAACCCTATGGACTGTAATCTGCCAGGATCCTCTGTCCATGGGACTCTCCAGGGAACAATTGTGGAGTGGGTTACCATGCCCTCCTCCAGGGGATCTTCCCAACCGAGGGTTTGAATCCATGTCTCATGTGTCCTGCATTTGCAGTTTGGTTCTTTACCACTAGCACTACCTGGGAAGCCTATGAGATGCATCTTATCCTCATCCCAAACTCTCATTTCATAGTTGAGAAAACTTGGCTCCTAGATATATGCCATGACATGCCCAAAGTCAAAAGATTCAGTGCTAGCAGAGATAGGATGAAACCCCAGGAGATCAAGTTATCAGCACAGTGTCCTTGCCACTGTTCCACACTGGGCCAATGAATGCCTGAGCACCCTTCTATATCCAGTGCCTTATGTTTCACCAGGAGCCCTACTGTCTCTGGAGGTGCAGTATTAGCTCCCTCTGTGACCATCTCCCTGTGTTCCTTTTATTCTCCTGTTCTTTGAACACCCTGAGAGAAAATATGTATTTGTTCTCCTCATTTTGCATTTGTTTCTCAACTTCCTTCAACTCGGCCAGTGTGATTCCTGCTGCTATCTGTGAGGGGCTTTCTTCTTCCCAACATTTAAAATATCTTTGTGTAACTCAGAGAGCCATGCAAAATGTCTCTATTGAAATTCAAAATCCAACCAGGCTGACCTCATTTCAAAATAAGACCAAATTCAAGCCATGAAGGGATTTTTATTCAAACCATCCTTTCACATATTTTTATTTATTTGTATGAAAATACTTTTTCCTGTGGACATTTTGTAGCTGCATGAGGTATTTTAGAGTGCTCATGAGAAAGGGGCTTGAAAATGCCCTATATTTGTACATAAAGTTATGTAGATGCAAATTCACACACACTCACAGTAAGTGCTATTTACAGTGAAACCCAGACACCCACTATAGCATTATGAATCTTGGGCAGATCACTGACTGGGCTAGCTTTCCATGGCTCTCAGTCCACCTAAGGAATTCACCAAGTATTATTTTTCTGTTAAGTTCAAGCAGGAGAAAAGTTAATAGCAGAATAACATGGTAAGAAGTACTAGATTTTAAGCTGTGTATTCTAACAGACTTCCAATGTTATCTGTATTCATTGAATGATGAAGGGGAATGAAACCTCTTTTTCCACCCAGGAACATATTTTGACTCATCAGCCAACCATGGTATTTGTGACAGAAACTGTTACTTTTGTATCTGTGGTCTGGTTAAAAATGCACTTCTGACCCACCCCTGGCCAATGACACACGAGAAGAAATCCAGTTTGTTTTTGGCAAAGCTGTCCTTGTCCCTAAAAAAAAAAAGTGACTTGAAAGAGATGATTTTTCTGCTGGTTGCTGGTTTTAGATGTAAAGCTTGGAAAAAAGTCATTTTGCATTTCCTGGGCCTGAAGGCACAGGAATCTGCCTCTAGTCTTTCTCTAACTTCCATTCTAAGCACCTTAATTTATTGGTATTAACTCTTCCACTCTTCAGGGGGAATTCCTGTTCAGAGTTCTTCTGCCATGATCAGTAGTTGATATGTATGTTCATCTCTCTATCGCTGTCTCTATCTATCCAATCAGTGTCAATATCACCATATTTGGGGCCCACGAACAGAGTAAAAAATAAAAAAAAAGTTAAAAAAAGCAGTTTTCCAATCAAATTCCCCAATAGGAATTTAGAATTGGGAAAATCAGCATGTTCAGCTTCAAGATTCTCTGAAATGTTATGTAAATTTAGGGCTAAGAGATCCAAGATAGACTGCCCTTGTTCATACTTGAGTTATGTGAAATCACAGGCTGCTGCTAAGTCACTTCAGTCGTGTCCAACTCTGTGTGACCCCATAGACAGCAGCCTACCAGGCTCCCCCGTCCTTGGGATTCTCCAGGCAAGAACACTGGAGTGGGTTGCCATGTCCTTCTCCAATGCATGAAAGAGAAAAGTGAAAATAAAGTCACTCAGTCGTGTCCGACCCTCAGCGACCCCTAGACTGCAGCCTCCCAGGCTCCTTCGTCCATGGGATTTTCCAGGCAGGAGTACTGGAGTCGGGTGGAAATCTCAGGCTAGAAAAATCAAAGATGGGGATTCTCTGATGGCTCAGTGGGAAAGAATCCGCCTGTCAATGAAGGAGACAGGAGTTTGGTCCCTGATTCAGGAGGATCCCATGTGCCATGGAGCAACAAAGCCATGCGCCACAACTACTGAGTCTGTGTTCTAGAATCGAGGAGCCGCAGCTCCTGAAGACTGAGTGCCTTAAAGACTGCTCGACAACAGCCACTGCAATGAAACACCTGCACACTGCAACTAGAAAACAGCCACCACTTGCCCCAACCAGAAAAGCTCATGGAGTAATGATGACCCAGCGCAGCCAAAAATAAATAAGTCAACAAATACACAAAAACTCTCAAAAACTTAATGATGACAGGTCAGAAGAGGAGGAAAGAGAAACGGCAGCGCTAATTCACAGGAAGAGAAACATAAGAGAGAATTTTCCTGGCACATAGTAGGTGCTCAATAAGTATGTTAGTATTGAATAGTAAATGTCAGTTGTTTATACCTTCTTCACAGTGTATTTTACGTATATTGTAAAAATGAACTCTGGGGTCCTAAGACACTTTTTTCAAAACTGTGGTTCCTGCTTTGCTTTAGCAAATAATTCTAAAAGTGGTCTCTGGATTAACAAGATTTCTTCCTGATCCTGCTCACATAACCATGGCCAGAACAGGCTGAGTGTGGGACCGCAGGCCGTTGTTTCTGTCCACCCAGGCTCTGCTTCAGAGGACAAGCAAACAATTCTTGAAGGCCAGTCATTAGAAATTATTTTTTTCTAAAGTATACTGCAAGAACATCATAAAAATTTATTCTCAAAATACCAAAAAAATAGACTTTAAAAATGAAGTATATGTGTAGGCAATGAGTATCAAAAATACCCATATGGTGACTAAAGATAGATTATAAAACAGCATCAAATGAAGACAGAAATGGGATATTTTGTGATAACATCAGACTTGTTAAGGAGGTAATATCACACTCATTATAAAATGGGTTAAAACATTGGAAGATAAAGTAAAAATTGCATCTGAAATTCCAAATTGATGTGTATTTTGGGCTTAAATTACTCCTCCTCTATCTTTATAAAGCCATTGCCTCTGTCCCTACATATGCAGCAATAATTATATCTTTATATTCCCTTTAAAGGGTATCAGAAGCAAGGACAAATAGAAAAATAGCTATAAAAATGGCATGACAATGTCCTTTTAAATTATGTAAACCTCGTTTATGTAATAGTGTCACTGAACAAATAATAAGTTGGTTGAGGAAGATTAGTGTCTGTAATTATTTATTCATTTTAATGTTTGTTATTAAGCCTTCCTTTTGCTATTTGTGGCCATTATATGATGAAAGATCAATACAGAGAAGATGAGAAAGTGTGTAGATGATGGCTAATTATCAGAAAAGAGAAAGGTAGGCAGATGTCTGGCTTCCTGCTGATAATCCCACTCTTCATCTCACAAATGTTTCTCTAGTTAACATTTTCATTGCCTTGAAACAATACAGAAAGATAGCAGTTGTCTTGTTCCTTTCCCTGTAGGTTGAACATCTTACCAGGTTTATGAGGCTGTCTGTCTGTCTGTCCCCTTTTCTCTGTACTCCCAAACACAGTGTGTCACCTAACATAGGCACTCAACAATATTGGCTGAATGAATAATAACTGAACAAGAAGCACACTGGGAAGCATTATATCCCATCTAACAGATGTGAATTCACATCAGCCTTTTAAATGCCCTGAGAAGGCCTGCAATAAAAGAAGCCTGCTTAGTTTATGTAAAGTTTGTATCACCAAATGATTGTTTCCTACTGTTTATTGGTTATAATTCAGGGAAACATGCTATGAAATACCAAGACTATATTTCCAGTTGTGGCATGATATTGCTATTTTAGTTTCCTAAAGAAGTGAATTGCAATCAGTTGTCTTTGGATGCAAACAAAAACGAAAAGGAAGCTCACTTATCTTACAATCACTTGAAATGCAATGCTTTCATCAGCCAAAAAGTCAAATTGTCTATTCTACTCATCCGTGTTTGTTGATGTAGCTTTTGTATCAGACCCAGGCTTCGGTAATTGAAAGTAGGTACCTTATCCATCGTGTTGCCTGTAGCTCCTAATAAGGATTGTCACTGCACATCTGGTTTGTGATGGCACACTTATTTTCTTTTACATGGTTTGGCTCTGTGCTCCATAATTAGTATGCACTTATTTAAATCATTTAGAAAGAAATAACTGTTATATATCTCTCTATGATAAATTAAAGCTGTAGATTCAGTGTTGCCCAACCCTTACACATTATACAGTACAAGAGAAGACAGAATGACTCCATTGCAGAAGGAAGGTGCTACAAATATTTTCCCTCTCTTTCATTTATCCTTCCTGAAAAACTCTGCTTAAAATCCTTATCATTAATATAAAGAGAGAACACATTTTCCAACTGATAGCTCCTTCAGCAAAAAGACTAGTTGCATCTTTTCAAGTTTGAGGGGAAAATGTGTTGAAGAACTTTAAAAACCATGTGTCAATTTTAAAAAGTGCTATTTTACAAAAGGACCTAAATTATTTTAAATGCCTTACTAAGTCTTTCCAGCAGCATTCAGGGCCTAGATGAGGTTCTATAATCACACATTTGTAGTGGTCTCAAACTGCTTTGACATGTGATGTCAATTTTATTCAGCCACATCTCTGCCTCAGGATTAAGGAAGAGCCTGAGTGCCGAGGAATTGATGCTTTCAATTGTGGGGCTCCTTGGACAGCAAAAAGATCAAACCTGTCATTCCTAAAGGAAATCAATCATGAATATTCATTGGAAACACTGATGCTGAAGCTGAAACTCCAATACTTTGGCCAACTGATGCAATGAGTAGACTCATTGAAAAAAACTCTGATGCTGGAAAGATTGAGGGAAGGAGGAGAAGGGAAAGACAGAGGATGAGATGGTTGGATGGCATCACAGACTTGATGGACATGAGTTTGAGCAAACTCCAGGAGATAGTGAAGGACAGGGAAGCTTGCAGTTCTGTAGTTCAGTCAGCTCAGTTCAGTTGCTCAGTCCTGTCCAACTCTTTGCAACCCCATGGACCACAGCAGGCCAGGTCTCCCTGTCCATCACCAACTCCTGGAGTTCACTCAGACTCATGTCCATTGAGTTGATGATGCCATCCAACCATCTCACCCTCTGTCTTCCCTCTTTCCTCCTGCCTTAAATCTTTCTCAGCATCGGGGTCTTTTCCAGTGAGTCAGTTCTTTGCATCAGGTGGCCAAAGTATTGGAGTTTCAACTTCAGCATCATTCTCTCTGATGAATATTCAAGACTGAATTTCTTTAGGATGGGCTGGTTGGATCTCCTTGTAGTCCAAGGGACTCTCAAGAGTCTTCTCCAACACCACAGTTCAACAGCATTAATTCTTCGGTGCTCAGCTTTCTTTAAAGTCCAACTCTTACATACATAACATGACTACTGGAGAAACCATAGCCTTGAATAGACGGACCTTTGTTGGCAAAGTAATGTCTTTGTTTTTTAATATGCTTTCTATGTTGGTCACAAATTTCTCCAAAGGAGCAAGCGTCTTTTAATTTCAAGGCTGCAGTCACCATCTGCAGTGATTTTGGAGCCCCCAAAAATAAAGTCTGTCACTGTTTCCACTGTTTCCCCATCTGTTTGCCACGAGGTGATAGGACCAGATGCCATGATCTTAGTTTTTTGAATGTTGAGCTCTAAGCCAACTTTTTCACTCTGCTCTTTCACTTTCATCAAAGGCTCTTTAGTTTCTCTTCGCTTTCTCTCATAAGGATGGTGTTATCTGCATATCTGAGGTTATTGATATTTCTCCAGGCAATCTTGATTCCAACCTGTGCTTCATCCACCCTGTCATTTCACATGATGTACTCTGCATTTAAGTTAAATAAACAGGGAGACAAATTACAGCCTTGACATAATCCTTTCCCTGTTTGGAACCAGTCTGTTATACCACGTCCACTTCTAACTGTTGCTCCCTGACCTGCATAAAGATTTCTCAAGAGGCAGGTCAGGTGGTCTAGTATTCCCATCTCTTTCAGAATTTTCCAATTTGTTGTGATCCACATAGTCAAAGGCTTTGGCATAGTCAATAAAGCAGAAATAGATGTTTTTCTGGAACTCTCTTGCTTTTTCTATGATCCAAAGGATGTTGTCAATTTGATCTCTGGTTCCTCTTCCTTTTCTAAAATCAGCTTGAACATCTGGAATTTCATGGTTCACATACTGTTGAAGCCTGGCTTGGAGAATTTTGAGCATTACTTTACCAGCGTGTGAGATGAGTGCAATTGTGTGGTAGTTTGAGCATTCTTTGGCATTGTCTTGTTTGGTTTTGGAATGAAAACTGACCTTTTCCAGTCCTGTGGCCATTGCTGAATTTTCCAAATTTGCTGGCATATTGAGTGCAGCACTTTCACAGCATTATCTTTTAGGATGTGAAATAGCTCAACTGGAATTCCATCACCTCCACTAACTTTGTTCATAGTGATATTTCCTAAGGCCCACTTGACTTAGCATTCCAGGATATCTGGCTCTAGGTGAGTGATCACACCATCGTGATTATCTGGGTCATGAAGATCTTTTCTGTGTAGTTCTTCTGAGTATTATTGCCACCTCTTCTTAACAGATTTTGCTTCTGTCAGGTCCATATAATTTTTGTCCTTAATTGTGTCCATCTTTGCATGAAATGTTCCCTTGGTATCTCTAATTTTCTTGAAGAGATCTCTAGTTTTCCCCACTCTATTGTTTTCCTCTATTTCTTTTACTGATCACTGAGGAAGGCTTTCTTCTGCAGTTCATGGTATCTCAAAGAGTCACAGTGACTAAACAACAACAAAGGTATTCATTGTGAGGAAGATCAAAAGATATAATCTTATGAGAAAACAAAACAATATTTCCATCTTAATGGTCCACTCTTAGACACTGGAACAGGGATAGGCTACCCACTCCTGTGTTCTTGGAGGGCTTCCTCCAGGCCTCCCCTGGTGGCTCAGCTGGTAAAGAATCTACCTGCAGGGTGAGACCTGGGTTCAATCCCTGGGTTACCTATGGACCCTGCCTTAGAAAAAAGTTTGGGCTTCCCTAGTGGCTCAGATGGTAGAGAATCCCCCTGCAATGTGGGATACCTGTGTTCGATCCCTGAGTTGGAGAGATCTCCTGGAGGAGGGCATGGCAACCCACTTCAATATTCTTGCCTGGAGAATCCCCATGGACAGAGGAACCTGGCAGGCTACAGTCCAAGGAGTCATAAAGAGTCAGACAGGACCGAGGGACTAGGTACACATAGACAATGGAATTCAAAAAGGTCTATTCAATTAGACAGCAAAACAACTAAACCTATTATACGTACCTTGGCTCTAATTTCAATAAGTGACTTAGGTTTCAGGAATTCAGTTTCCCCAGGTATGACAGGAATAATAGTGTACATCCCATAAAATTCTTGTGAGCATTAGATAACACAATCTGTGATGAGGTCTTCATGTAACATCCATCACATTATTACCACTTAAATTATTTACAGGCAGATCACTGGGCATTTTATCTATCAGTGATATGAAGGTTATCAAATTAGTTAAATACTAAGATATGAAAGGGTCAGTCTAAATAATTGGTTAGAACCATGTTCAAAATATTTGTTTCATTGTATTCGAAATTTTAAAAAATACATATCTGATTTACTATAATATTTATTTTCTTACAGAACTCTGTTCAGTCTTTTAAATTTCCATTTTATAATTCACTCCAACTCTATAGTGACATTGCTTTGACCATCCTCAACTTCACCAATAAACCCATCTATCTAATACACCACAGCTAGTTTTTAGATTATATATACATTTTGTTTATTGAGTTCTGTCATATGTGTTTTTGATTTAAAAAATAAGCTTAAGCTCATTATTATTATTATTATTTTTGTTATTTTTTATTGGAATATAGTTACTGGGACTAAACTCTTATTTGAAGGTTTTTTTTTTTTTTCTTATACCTTTGAGATGTTCTGCCAGAATTTTTCACTATGTACTTTCCTGATAGAGATAAACCCATGTGATGTGACCCCACTAGACTTCCTTATTTCCTTGCCCTGTGGATCTTCCTGCTAGTATTTTGCTGTTCAGATTCCCTTGGCCAATAGTCAGCTGTTTGGGGTCACATACTGGCAAGATGGCTAAAACATGATTCCATATAGCTGCTTTAGTTAAGAAAAACTCATATGCTTTTGCCAAGCCAAACAATAGGAGTAAAGGTTGTTCAGTGAGGTTCCTTCTCTCCACTCTGTCCTTTCCAATTTTATTTTTCGTTGTTTAAATAGTCAAAGATCCAGCTTACACATACATCCAACAAAGCAAAAAGAAAAATAAGCATCCTTTCCTTGTTTATGTGCTGTTTTAAGTGATTTCCTTTGAGGCTTTGATCACCATATTGGTTTCAGTGGGGCAGATGTGTGCCCTCCCTTTTGTCTTGACAGATAGAGATGGAAGGATCACTGCACTCTCCTTCTTACTCACATAGCAAATGATCCACGTGTCATCCTTTGCTCATAGGCTGAGGACGAGAGGGCAGGAAGTTTGCTGGGTTATTTGACCTTGATCCATTTCTAAATAAGATATAGGAACTTTTCCAGTTTCCTAATTGTTACATGATAATTCTGTCAGTACTTTTAAAGCCACTAGTCGGAGAAGGCAATGACAACCCACTCCAATACTCTGGCCTGGAAAATCCCATGGATGGAGGAGCCTGGTGGGCTGCAGTCCATGGGGTCGCTAAGAGTCGAACAGGACTGAGCGACTTCACTTTCACTTTTCACTTAATTCATTGGAGAAGGAAATGGCAGCCCACTCAGTGTTCTTGCCTGGAGAATCCCAGGGACAGGGGAGCCTGGTGGGCTGCTGTCTATTGGGTCGCACAGGGTCAGACACGACTGAAGCGACTTAGCAGCAGCAGCAGCAACAGCCGATAAAAAAGTCCCACTCTATATCTTCACAACTAAGCGTCTGTCTGCAATGCAGGAGAACCGGGTTCGATTCCTGGGTTGGGAAGACCAGCTGGAGAAGGAAATGGCTGCCCACTCCAGTATTCTTGCCTGGAAAATCCCATGGACCACAGAGCCTGGTAAGTTACTGTCCATGGGGTCGCAAAGAGTCGGACACGACTGAGTGACTTCACTTCACTTCAACTAAATAAGCAAGCAGATATAACATTTTATGTATCAATAGACATATATAAGTATACCTGTTTATATGTGTATATAAATATATATGGGCAACCCTTGTGGCTCAGCTGGTAAAGAATCTGCCTGCAATACAGGAGACCTGGGTTTGATCCCTGGGTTGGGAATATCCCCTAGAGAAGGGAAAGGCTACCCATTCCAGTATTCTGGCCTAGAGAATTCCATGGACTGTATAGTCCATGGGGTCACATATATACATTTATTTTCTACAGAAAAGCATTCTCTTTTGAACCCTTGTAACCACAGAACTCTCTTTATAATTTTCAAATGTGAAGAGTGAACAAAATTAAAAGTATAGGTTAGTATTTAGCATTTATATAGCACTTGTATTAGAATAGTACTTTAGAAGAATTCAATCCTTAATCCTCATAACAGTCCTGGGAGGGAGGCCCAGTTATCATCCCTCTATAAATGAGGAAGCAGAGACCTGGAAATGTTGGTGACACATTACGCAGCTGATTGGTGGCCACCACCGATTAAAGCACAAAGGTCTTGACTTGGAGAGATGTTGTTCATCCTTTGGGCCCTAAAAAAATGAGATTTCTTAATAAACCTGTGAGTCATAGAAAGGAGGCATAGACTGACTATGATTGTACTAAGCGTTTCCACTGCATCTCATTGAGGGCTTAAATCATCTTAGTGCTGCTGAACCCTTTTCAGCGATAAAATAAAAAGTGTATTAAGTGCTAAATTCTGCCCATAACTGGTATTTCTCATTGACTGCAAGTTTATGGAAGTTGTCAACTTCAGAGACTAACTTATATAAAGGCAATCCAACCTCTGTAGGTAGATGAACTGATGTAGTCAGAAATGATGAGGATAAAATTAACAAATTTACCAATCTTTTGGAGCTGAGGCTACATTTGCCAGTTTTTATATGCCAGCACTATTTCTTTACAAAACCCCAGAGTTGAAGCATTTATCATTCTCACCTTTAGACACTGTTACCTAGATACCTCAGTTTTAGTTACAAGCTTGAGATCACCATAGCAACCAATTAGTACTTATGTTGCTAAGACAGGATGCAGAGAAAGAGGAAAGCAGGATGTGCTTACTCATTTTTATATTATCTCAATGGAGAAAGGATAAAATGCTGATTCCAGTGTCCAAATTCCTATCAACTTCTCTCATCCTAATGTATATTCATATTTGTATTTTCCATGAGTAAACCATTTGATGGAAAATCACTTATGGTATGTATAATAAATTCTATAACTGCTAATAGTGCCCCCAAAAAAGGTGAGAAAAAGGAAAGATAATTATATTTTCTGATGTGTTGGCCTGTTTTGAGATTTGGGTTTCACAATCCAAGCCTTCAGCTCACACCTTTTCAAGATCTTCAGTATCAAATCACATATTTTCCTCTTGTTTTTGAAAGACTATAAGCAGTTCCATGAGCTATTGTAATTTGTATTTTTGTTGCATTTTAGTCTCCTCACTTTAATTGTAAGTAATCTGAGAAACATAGGAAGAGTACTGTCATTTAAGTACAGATCTCAGCTTCAGCACAAACTAGCAAAGGAGCCTCAAGTAAGCCACTATCCTCCTTGCCTCAGTGCTTAAAACAAGTTAGTCTCTTGGGGTTGGATAGGGTAAATGCTCACTAAGACGTAGATGTCTTTTCCAACTCCTTGAAAAATACATACAGTCATTTCAAATAAGTATCTTTTTTGTGTGTTCATGTGTGTATTCTATACTGAATACTTTGTTCTTTTTCAAAAATCTAATTATTGGAAAGCTTTCCATACAGAGGGGCTATCTAAACTCTTTCCCGTATGACTCTGCATTGCAAACACACTCGAGCTGTTGACACTGAGTACCTTGGATCACATGCATGTGTGGATATCTGTAATGTCACCAATCACCAGTGAGATCTGCTCATTTTTGTGCCCCTTGTTTATAGAAAATTCCCCTAAGCAACATTATTGCCCCCCAGGATCGTCCTGAAACAGCTCAGTACCCTTTGGAATTAATGAAATAGACTGAGAAATTATTACTCTGAAAAGCTAAGTAGTTTGGATAAATTGGGTAAAGAATTAAAACCTTCCTCCTATTCAATTTGTTGTAAATGGTTTTCACGGCAAAGAAATGGTAAAAACGAGGCTCATAGACCGTATAGGTGTAATATTTCTGGTCTATACGATTTCAGTCTCTTTTGACAAGTTAAGTAAGATACTTAGACAAGTTGAAGACTATTTAAATGAAACTCATTTAATGTCTTAACAGATTGTAGATATTCCCAACAATCTACAAGCAAGCATAATCCACACCGGAGCTGGCTCTTCGTCAATCATGGGCATACATGGCTCCGTCCCCAGAGTCCCTTCCTCAGTTTGGCTGAAAGCTCTGAGGGCAGCTCCAGGTTCCATGCCTCTTGCATCTGCTCTCTGCCCACCTCCACTTCACTGTCTTTAATAGAATTATTATAGATATTGACAAAGCAAAGTATTTTTTAAATGGTTGCTAATACCAACAGAGTGAAGTAACCCAGAAGGAAAAACACCAATACAGTATACTTACACATATATATGGAATTTAGAATGATGGTAATGATAGACCTGTACGCAAGACAGCAAAAGAGACACAGTTGTATAGAATGGCCTTTGGGACTCTGTAGGAGAGGGAGAGGGTGGGATGGGTTGGCAAGTGGCAGTGTAACATGTGTGATATCATAAGTGAGACGAATCGCCGGTCCAGGTTTGATGCAGGATGCAGGATGCTTGGGACTGATGCACGGGGATGATCCAGAGAGAGGGTGTGGGGCGGGAGGGTGGAGGTGGGGGTCGGGATTGGGAGTTCATGTACACTCGTGGCTGATTCATGTCAATATATAGCAAAACGAATACAGTATTGTAAAGCAAAAGAAACTAAAAAATAAAAATTAATTAAAAAATAAAAACAATGCCAGTAGCAAAAATTATCAACTAAAACTAAGCTTATGTGGACTTAACCAACAGAGATGAGTAGTCATTGCTGTTATTCTGCTGGGTAAGTTATTTTTCTGTTTTTCTTCTTCATGTAGGTGGTGCCTCAAGGCTTTCCCATCACATGAACACAGTGATATGCTTTTTCCTCCAGAATAGTTGACTTCAAATGTGAAACTGCGAACAAAATATAAGGTACTTATTTCTACCATCAACTTTATATGAGAAACTTTTAAAAGGCCTCAAAATTATATAACCTTAACATTATCTTAGACTATTTTAGATAAACAGTAAAATGTTAGAATTTTCTGAGCTTTTTTTTTTAGTAATATTGTATATATTAAATAGCATCTTTCTTTTCTAAAGGCCAACTAGCTCAGTGCTAAACAATTCACTTTCTCTAAGTTTTCAGTATGAAAAATGTAATGGAATCATGTAATTACAGAAGAATGGAAGGTATTAACTGCCTATGAAAATTCTCCAGTACCTATTACAAAATCAAATCTAGGCAAATTAATTAAATAAAATCAAAAGTAACAAACACATTTTCTAGTGCCTTCAGTGTGCAGTGTTATGTACCAGACAGTGCAAAGCATACAGATATAAAAATAATACAGTCCCTTCCCTTGGGAACTAATCAATCATTTGGTAGCCAACACCTAAACAGGTGAACAGTTAAACAACATTAAGAGATTAAATAATTATATAAGAAATGTTATAAAGTACAATTTGACTCTAAGTCTAAAGAAAAAGACACTATGGGCATTAAACAGATATAAGTTCAGAGGTGGGAAAAATCATTTCAGATGGAGAGTGTTCAGTTCATCCTCACTTTGTGACTGCCTCTTAAAATTGTATCCCTCTGAAAATTCTCACTTGGGGAGAATTTTGTGGAAGACAGAAGGTTAGTGGCCAACTTCCTGGAACATGTACTGTACATGTCACTAGCTTGGAATTTATTATAGATTGTCTTGTACTACTGCTTATGTTTTTAGAAGTGTAAATAATACAATAAATAAAAGTTGCTCAGTTGCATCCTACTCTTTGTGACCCCATGGACTGTATAGTCCATGGAATTCTCTAGGCCAAAACACTGGGGTGGGTAGCCTTTCCCTTCCCCAGGGGATCTTCCCAACCCAGGAATCAAACCTGGATGTCCCGCATTGCAGGCAGATTCCTTACCCACTGAGCCACAAGGGAAGCCCAAGAATACTGGAGTGGGTAGTCTATCCCTTGTCCAGTGGATCTTCCTGTTGGAATTAAACAGGGGTCACCTCTATTGCAGGCAGATTCTTTACCAACTGAACTATCAGGGAAGCCCAACTAATATAATAAAGGTGATAATAATAGCTACAGTTTAAAAAAGCCAAGTGTAATGCAAAGTGTTCTATATATATCATCTTTTATTTTTTTTCAATTTTTGTGTCAATATTTGGCAGTTAGAATTTCTAAATCCTATGTAACTGTGTGAGGAATTTTGGCTTAATTCTAAAAAGAAATGGTGTAACATAGCTTGCTGATAATAGATCCATAAAGTCAAAGCATGTGTTATGTCACTAAGTGTGTATTATGCCAAAGTCTGTGACACTGATGCTGATTTTTTCAGCCTTAACCACTGAGCTCTGGCATTCTAGAGCTAGAAGAGAAATTCTTGACAGCAGAGGCAATGCTTCTGTGTTCTGGTAAGCCTCAGAGAGACTGAGTTTGAACCTGAGTAACTATATTATTAGTCCACCAAGAAATAATTGGGATTTTAAGAAATCACCTTCAAGGATACCTGAGTTCAATTACTGGCTTCTCAAATTATATGTTCTTTTAGCAGAGTGAATTTGAATTTTCTGGTTCTAGAAACTGACAACTTGGGTACTGACCCTGATTCGAATCCATCCTTCTTAAGAGACTTTTGGCAAGAGATTTACATGCTCCATGTCTTAGGTTTTCATCTGTACAATGAAGGAGATAATAATACCACTGATTGTGGGAAAGTCTTAAAGAGATGGAACTACCAGACCACCTTACCTGCCTCCTGAGAAACCTTTATGCAGGTCAAGAAGCAACAGTTAGAACCAGACATGGAACAATGGACTGGTTCAGAACAGGAAAGGAGTATGTCAAGGCTATATATTGTCACCCTGCTTATTAACTTATATACAGAGTATGTCATGTGAAATGCCAGGCTGGATGAAGCATAAGCTGGAATCAAGATTGCTGGGAGAAATATCAATATCCTCAGATAAGCAGATGACACCACCCTTACGGCAGAAAGTGAAGAGGAACTAAGGAGCCTTTTGATGAAGGTAAAAGAGGAGAGTGAAAAAGCTGGCTTAAAACTCAACATTCAAAAAACTAAAATCATGGCATCTGGTCTCATCACTTCATGGCAAATAGATGGGGAAATAGTGGAAACAATGACAGTTCTTTTTCTCCAAAATCTCCAAAATCATTGCAGGCAGTGTCTACAGACTTGAAATTAAAAGATGCTTGCTCCTTGAAAGAAAAGCTATGACAAATCTAGACAGTGTATTAAAAAACAGAGAGATTACTTTGCTAACAAAAGTCCATACAGTCAAAACTATTATTTTTCCAAGAGTCATGCATGGATGTGAGAGTTGGACCATGAAGTAGGGTGAACACCGAAGAACTGGTTCTTTTGAACTATGGTCTTGGAGAAGACTCCTGAGAATCACTTGGACTGCAAGGAGATCCAATCAGTCAATCCTAAAAGAAAATCAGTCCTGAATATTCATTGGAGGGACAAATGTTGAGGCTGAAGCTACAATACTCTTGCACCTGATGCGAAGAACCAATTCATTGGAAAAGACCCTGATGTTGGGGAAGACTGAAGACAGGAGGAGAAGGGGATGACAGAGGATGAGGTAGATGGATGGCATCACTGACTCAATGGACATGAGTTTGAGCAAGGAGTTGGTAAAGGAAAGGGATGCCTGGCATGCTGCAGTCCATGAGGTTTCAACAAGTCAGACATGACTGAGTGATTGAACAACAACAATAAGAATAGGTGTTTATGTCGTTGTGAGCATTAAATGAGAAAATCTATGTCAAACAGCTAGAACTGTGCTGAACAAGTAAGTAATCAAAATATTAACCATCGTCATTATTTTCTGGACATTGGAGACTATCACCTAACTTCTGCAATGGAGGGACTGAATAGTTGGTTATCATCTATTGTTTATTAACTGTTCTATGTAAATATCCTAAAGTGACAAGGCAGGATTTGCTGGAGGACCCAGGAGTGAATCTGCCAGACACAGAAAACAAAATGAAACTTTCAAAGCAGCTGAACATGGCCTCAGAATCTATACCTGGAGTCAGTTCCCTCTCTTGGTGAATCTGGCTAAAAGTGAGACAAAAAATGGATCTTCCTTTTCACTGAACTTTCCTAAAGCATTAGAAGTGGGAGATTCTTTTAAAGTTTTTTGTATGTGTTTTAGAAAAGATGTGTATGTCTATGTGTGTGTGTGTCTGTGTGTGTGTGTGTCTATGTGTGTGTATGTCTGTGTGTGTATGTCTATGTGTGTATGTCTGTGTGTGTGTGTCTATGTGTGTGTATGTCTATGTGTGTGTGTCTATGTGTGTGTGTCTATGTGTGTGTATGTCTATGTGTGTGTATGTCTGTGTGTGTATGTCTATGTGTGTGTGTGTCGATGTGTGTGTATGTCTATGTGTGTGTGTGTCTATGTGTGTGTATGTCTATGTGTGTATGTCTATGTGTGTGTGTCTATGTGTGTGTGTCTATGTGTGTGTGTCTATGTGTGTGTATGTCTATGTGTGTGTATGTCTATGTGTGTATGTCTATGTGTGTGTGTGTCGATGTGTGTGTATGTCTATGTGTGTGTGTGTCTATGTGTGTGT